>PVIY010013247.1:0-58356 GCA_004026745.1 Myrmecophaga tridactyla | reverse complement strand
GTTCTAGCTATAAAGGATTGTTCAAAAGGATTTTCAATAAGATATATTATTTCAGGAAGTAGCCATTCTTCTTCAAGTAGCATCTGCATTAGAAGTCCTGGACCATATACTAAAATACGGGGTTTGTATAAGTTCATTTTGTGATTTTGAGTGAGACACTTACTTTCCTAAATCTAATTTTCCTTATTTGTGAAATAGAGTGAATTATCCTAACACCTCACAGACTGTTTGGCAGGATTATGTATTAACAAGGTTTATAAAGAGATTAGTCAATAAAAACTCTATCAAAATCAATAAACTTTGTGAAGATAAGAGGTAAAACTATACTTAATTATTACAAGTTTCAAAAAAAAATAAGAGTTTTCATCAAACAGACAACCACGTGACAACAGGGCATCTTTGAATGATATACTCCTTGGTTTTGGCTTTCACATAGGTGTACAGACTCTTGTTTCTTCTTGTGCATGATAAATTGTTAAAATGGGTTATTGAGGATTCTCAATATGATAACATATAAACATAAAACTGTTGATTCAATAACTTCATCCTCCTCAACTGCACTGTATTAACCATCCTTCCTTTCTTCCTGGGTATCTTACTCCTTAACAATATTTTGACTAGATTCTCAAACTTCCTGTCACTCTAGTTATTGGGTCTGACATACTCATGTAGCTGCAAATTCTTTGAGACACTCCTACTTTTGACAAGTGTAGTTTCTACTCCCTCTCCATGAGTATGTGTGGACTTGGGATGCCTTTGATTATTGGAGAACTGCAAAAGTAACGCTCTTTGACTTCTGAGGTGAGGTCAAAAAATGCCAGGTGACTTCTGCCTTGCTTGCTAAAATATTTGCTCTTGGAGTCCTGAACTATGCAATAAATTCTACTAGCCTGAGTCTGCCATGCTGTGAGGAGCATCACGTAACATGGAGAAGTCACATTTAAGCACACTGGTCAACCCCTGAACCTTCTGGTCATCCCAGGCACCAGACATAATGGTGAAAAAGCCCCCAGGTGATTCCAGCCTCCACCATTCCATTCTTTCCAGCTAACGCCCATGAGAACACGGTACAGAGAATCATTCCCCATTACACCTGTCTGAATTCCTGGCCCCCGAAGCAAGTATAATGAAATGGTTGTTATTTTATGCACTTGGTTGTTAATGGGTAAAATGGTTCTTAACTATGTCTCTAAATTTTGGGATGACTTGTTATAAAGCAGATAATTGGAATAGTATATAGAGTTAAGTCCTATTCATTTTAAAATGCCAAATTTGATGCAAAGCTTACCTCACTCCTTCTCTCTGGCTCTGTATGTTTCTTGATGGCTTAAAGAATGGATGGAGACATGTTCTTCTCTCCACATATTTCCCCATTCCTCTTGCCCCCTGCTTCCTTTTGGTATTGAGCAGCAAGAAGGGTGAGAGAGGTGAAGTTGTAGACCAGACCCTTATTTGGCTGATTGCTATAGCTTCTCTCACCAACACTGACCAATCAGCAGTGCTTCTCATACTGCCTTCCTCCTGATGGGCTAAACACTCACTGGGCAGAGCCTTCGTAACCATCACCATTTTCCCCATGGATTCTAGCCCAGAGATTCTCCACTTGTGTCACAGGAGAACCACTGAAGGGAGCTTTTAGTGCTCCCAATGCCCTGGCTCTGGGAATCTCTGAGGGTACACACAGGCATCAATATTTTTTAAAACCACTGAGCCAGACTACTGGGTTTTTAAATTGGCTGCCTATTGAAATCACCTGCCAGGCTTAAAAAGTACTGATTCCTCTTATGACTATTTATGAACACCTACAATCTGCTGAACACTATGCTCGGCTCTTCACCTCTATTATCTTATTTATCTTCACAAACAAATTCTATTACCTACATCTTTCAGAGCAGAACACAGATGGTTTGGGAAATTGAATAATTTGCAAAGGCTACATAGTTCAAGAATATTTACATATAGTTCTTAATGAAAAGTGTGTGTTTTTAAAGGCATTGTTGTCTTAATTTATGACAAAAATCAGAGTTCCTGGGATTTTCCAAAGGAAATGACCTTCATAAATTGCTTCATATTTTGTCTTTTTTTCTTGGGATAAGTTTCTTTTAATCTTCTCTTTAATCCTCATGATGACCTTCTAATGTAGCAGGAAGAAAACAGCATGCTTTTCTTCCCCCCAGTGATCTTAGCTCTAAAGGACTTTAGAATGCAATAAAGTAGAAAGAGTGCAGACTTTGGAATCAGATAGAGATTCCAATCCTGACTTTGATGTTAAAGACCTGAATACTTTGGGAGAAGTTCCCAAGCACAGTCCCCTTCACTGAAAAAATGGAGATAACACTGCCTTCCTTCATCGGTTATGGTAATTAAGATAATAAGATAACATATGAAGAGCATCTGACTCAGCGCTTAGTGTGTAGCAGATATTCAGTAAATGTTAATCCTTCCTCTTCTTTTCCCTTTGCAGCCATGACAATTTCATTAATGCTCAGATATTTAATTGAGATTGTGAAGGGACCAAATTATAAAGATCCTAAGAGCTAGTTCTTTGAAGTAAACATGACTTTTTTTTTAACTTTATTTTTCCTCACAGATGTGGGATACCCCGAATCAATATGATTGAGTGACTATTCAAAACACAAACCAAAAGTTTAGGACCAAGGGGACATGAAGAGACATGGATGATAGAGCACAGGACAAACCTAGGACTCATGACTGATTGCTGGCATCCTGATTTCTGGTCGAATGAGCCAAGGGAAGGTAGGAGAAAATTCATGTAATAGGAGGGGTTGGAATTTGGGTGTAGCCTCCTGGCAAATGTTCATCTTTTACTTCCAATTTCTGGAGGCTATGCCTACATGATTTTGCCTGTTGCATACCTTGAATCATTTCTGTTTTCTAAATTGTAGCCTGTTGTGCAATCTTTTCTTGTTTGTGTTTCTTAGGATTTCCTTAGCTGTATCTCTGGCAGGAAAAACTCATCTTTTGAAATTTCCCCTGGAACCTGAATTATTTGCAGTAACCACGATGCAATGAATTCTTGAGGATTTTTTCCTGATTTATTTTTTATTTTTTCATTCCTAAGTGTAGTGCCTTTGATTTTGGTTGTTTCTTCTTGGGTGCCTTTTGAATTTTGTAACATCTGCAGCATCTATATCTTCTGTCTACGATCTCTCTAAGGTACATTATTTAAGAATATATCTTGCAATATATAATGTCATCATGCATAGAGTATTTGTATATCATTCTTTTGTGTCTCATAGCTTTATATCATAAGGTAATAATCTGCCACTTCTTGGTATTCCAACCACTGTCATCTTAGTTCAGACTGTTATAATCTCCTACTTGAATTATAACAGTTTCCTGTCTAGTCTCCCTGGTTCTGGACTTTTTCAGCTTTCATTCTTTAAACCCAGAAGCCACAGCAATCTTTTTCTGAAGACCAAATCTGACCAGATATGCTTAGCATCCCTCAAGGGCACCATTACACCTGGTGAAGGCTGCTCTGGCCCCTGCCTGGCCCTCTAGCACCTCTCATGCTCCTCCACCTCCTAGTCTATGTTCTGGTCATTCTGCTGATTTGGGAGTTACATAAAGACTTTCTCTGAGTCTCTGTCTCTCTCGCCTTTTGCGTTTGTTATATTCTTTGGCTCAAAAGCTATCCTCACCCCACAGCTTATTTTTGCCTGGATAAAACTAGTAGCTTAGATCCCAACGCACACATTACTTTTCCTCCCTGGGATCTTCTCTGATGCCCCTAGGACTGGGTTATGTGCTCTTTTATTACTCCTATTTGCTGTGCCTATCATGCTTGCTTCAAATTATTTGGCTGCTCCATCAGGGTAGGGGTAAAATAAATATTTGTTAAATGAGTAAGTAAATGAATCAACAAGTGTGAGTTCCTGCTGTTGCCTTGAGGCTGTGAGGCAAAATGGTTAAATGTGCTGGAGTCAGATGGTCTGGGTTTGCATCCTGACTCTCTTCCTAATTAGCTGTGTGACTTCTGGCAAGTTACTTCACCTGTTTCTTAGTGGATAAAATGGAGATAATAAGTATCTCACAGGATTATTGTAATGATTAAATAAGCAAATAGATGTAAACAGTTAGAATGGTATTTGCATGTGATAAGATTCATTAAGTGTAGCTATTATTATTATCTCCTAAACTTTCATCTGGCAATTTAGAAACCACTGTAGAAGTCATATCTCTTAGGAGAATTAAAAAGAATTGATTTTTTAAATGCTGGGATTCTATAACAATCTTACAAATTATTTTAGATATAACTTCTAATACAGGTATTATGTATTACAATTTAATATTATAATTATGGAGAAGGTATCACATATCTTTGCTTTAATTTTTTAATGTATGCTGGTTAAAGACGTTTTAAGGAGTCAGACCTATCGCAGGATGAATTTTCTGTAACTCAGTCTTTTTTAAAATTTTTTTTAATTTTTACTGACAAATCTTCACGTACATACAGTCCATCCAAAGAATAAAATCAATAGCTCACAGTATCATCACATAGTGCATATTCATCACCATGATCATTTTTAGAACATTTGTATCACTTCAGAAAAAGGAATAAAAAGAAAAAATTCATACATTCTATACCCCTTACTCCTCCCTCTCATTGAACATTAATATGTCAATCTATACAATTTATTTTACCTCTTATCCCCTCTATTATTTATTTTTTTATCTATATATTTTTACTTATCTATCCATATCCTGGATAAAAGGAGCAGCAGACACAAAATTTTCACAATCACACAATGACACTGTAAAAGCTATATCATTATACAATCATCTCCAAGAATCAAGGCTACCGGAAGACAGCTCAACAGTTTCAGGTACTTCCCTCCAGCCACTTTAATGTAAATGTAAAACATTTACATTCATTCCAGTGTAAATGAATCAGCAAGTGAATCAAAAGGGATATCTATATAATGCATAAGAATAACCTCAAGGATAACCTCTGGAAATCTCTCAGGTACTGAAACTTAATTTTGTCTCATTTCTCTCTTTTCCCTTTTGGTCAAGAAGGCTTTCTCAATCCATGATCCTGGGTCCTGGCTCATCCTACGAGTTCTGTCCCATCTTGCCAGGGAGATTTATACCCCTGGGAGTCATGTCCCACATAGAGGGGAAGGGCAGTAAATTCACCTGCTAAATTGGCTTAGAGAAAGGCCATATCTGAGCAACAAAAGAGGTCCTCTGGGTGTGACTGTTAGGCATAATTATAAATTGGCTTAGCCTATCCTTTGCAGGAATAAGTTGCATAGGGGCAAACCCCAAATTTGAGGGCTCAGCCTATTGATTTGATTGTCTCCACTGCTTGCAAGAATATCAGGAATTCTCCAAATAGGGATGCTTCTTTATTCATTGCCCAAATTACTCTTGGATATATTGGGACATCACACTAACCGGTACTAACCAACAAGATCTCATGCCCTATTCAAGATTCCAAGTAATAATAGTGTTCAAATAAACTGAACATACAAGTTAAATTAGATAATGCACTACCCAAAATATAAATTTTGCACCAAATAAACATCTTTCCCTTTGGTCTCACATAGAAGTTGAAGTTTTAAAATATGGACCATATCATCCTTTACTTTGTATTCTGATCTGCCTATTCAGATCAGCTTCATTCATATCTCTAGTCAAAGTCTGATCCCTTTTTCAACTTTTTAAACAGTTCCTGTATGGAGTAGTGCTGACTTTCATAGCTTCAGTGCTCTAACTCTGTTTAACTCGGTCTTGATGACAGAAAGCAGTACATGTTTGAAATATTGTTCTGAAACTGGGTAGGAGAAGCTATAGAAATTTTCAAATAGAAAATACTGATTAAAACTTAGAAGAAAACAGTTAAAAAGTTCGACAAATTAGAGGAAGATCATGTTTCACTCAAGCCAACAGTACTGGTGCAATTGGTACTTTGCTACTGGGTCTGAAAATGATAAAGAGAACAGGGAGAAAAACTTGGAAGGAATAACAAATTTTTTAATGATAAATTGTAGGCAATAGCTAGCTGAAAGTGCTTGCAGGGTATTGGACACAAAGATGCTGAGAACTCAGATAAATTCAATCCCCAAATTTAGAAATTAAGCATGAATTAGTGTTACTTAAAACAGGATTAGATTAAGTAGTAAATCAGAAATATTAGAGGTTAGTAACTGAGATCTCTATACTTAGGTAAAATACGATAAATGATATTTGATGTTTGAGTTAATCTTCTTTAATATCTACATTTTTGTTATTTGGGGGAAAAACATTAATGGAATGAAAATCATACTGTATCATTTTTTTTTTTTTTTGACTTTGTTACTCTGTCTGTGGGAAACTGGTTTTCAGATTGTGAAGCCATAACACAATCCAAGCCAACCTAACACCAGTTTCCTGAATAAGCAAATAGAAGTTCCTGCCCTTGCCTTGAGGCAGTGTGGTAAAATTGCTTAGTGGGCTGAGTCAGATGGCCCAGTGGTAAGCTCTGGATCCTACTTCACATTAATAATTTAAAAGAACTCACAACTTCTCTAATGCCATATTTATAAAGTCAACTGATAACGTGAGAAAACATACTCAATTTAATACATGTTACAATGAGTGATGGATCTCTTCATATCAAATAGGAGCTCAAAATGCATGTGGCTGTTTAGTTATTGTGTGATATGTTGTGATACTTACAATCTGTGTAGTTTCAGACCAGTCAGTAAGGTGGACACCTGACCTTGCCATGCCAAGGAGGCTGAAATACCTTTATGTCAGTGCCATTCTCCTTTCCATTTCCTATTTTACAGGAGGGATTAAATTGTATTGTAATTAAATGAGGTGCTATATAAAAGAGCACTTAGCATGGTGCTTGGCACAAGGAAAATGATCAATGGACATTTTCTGTCCTTACTATTGTTAGGGGTAGGGTTATTGGTATTTAGTTTCCACAATATGCTGGGTGCTTTCTTGGAGTGTTTGCAATAATTATCATGTCTAATCCTCAAAGAACTCTAAGACATAAATGACCTCATTTCCATTTGTAAGTGAAGAAATAAAGGGCTCAGAGAAGTTTAGGATTTGTTCTAGGAATTGGGGGTGGGGTGGCGGTGAAGGTGGGGGGTAGGCAGGGCAGCATTTAAATTGGGCTGGTCCAATGCCAAGGACCTTTCCTTTATACTGATCTACTGCTCTCCTGCTGATTTCTGAACCTCCTAATAAGAAGTCCAAGTACACTTTAGTATGAGGGGGCTGCAGGAAAGGTATTCTTCTGTTCATCCTCTAGTTATCAGGTTTTGGATTTGAATGACTTAATTAACAAGCAGAAGCATTCATATTAAATATATTTATATGTATGTATCTTTTTTGACCTACTAATGGTGAATATACATTATTATTAAAATGAATTCCCATATATCAAATTATATTTTCCTGCAGTTTCATCTTAACATTGGGAATTTGTTCATTAAATATTTTTTGACCACAAGACTTAAAATGTCTCATTTAAATAGCAGCAAACCTGTAAACAACTATTTAAGAAGTAACTTTAATAATTTTTGATGAAGATGGATTTAAAACCCAGTTTAAAATTCTAAAGCACTTTTCTAAATGGACTGCACATTAGAATCATCGGGGAAGTGGTAAAACAACAACAACACAATGCCTGGAACCCAGCCTCAAAGACTGTGTTCTAACTGGTTGGGAATTGGTGTTATTTGAAAGCTCTGCAGGTGATTCTAACGGCAGTCAAGATTGACAATCACTGGTATTAGGAAAGCAGAGGCAGATAATTAGACAGGACAACAAATATTGAAATGAATTAAATATACAGGGTTAAAAAGTTAATGCCTTTACTTTAATGGATCGGTTCAGCATCCATTAAAGACTCTTCCTTCGCATTTTGAACTGTCCTCAGATGCTGTCTCCTTCCTTCAGAATTACTTGTCTCCAAAGAGTAGAGGCTGCTTACTGTTTCCATTCACTGTCCTTTCAACCTGTCTGAAGTCAGCTGTCATGGTCTCCACCCTCTTGCAACTGCTCTCTCTAAGCCTCACTCAGTCTTTCATTTAGTATATATTAATGTGGAATACATGATTAATCTATAATAGTAATATATATATTTAAGCCCTACCTGAAAACTGCTGTGGGCCTCCAACAGATCTACTTAATTAGGAATAAACAAAGGAATTGATAAGATTGAAGGTTTGGAGATTATCCTCTCCTGTGGTGGTGGTTTTCCAGTTTATTTTTTATTGCAACACATCCTTTTGTCTGGATTCTTATTTAAAAGGTCAATATGTAATAAAAGAGAGGGATGATCTACTTTGCTTGGGTGTTGGTGGTGCAGAACCCTGATTGCTCCCTTTTGTCTCCCTAGCTGTCCACTTTCCCCTCAGAGACAGCCCTGGGAGATTTTCATGGACCCCCAGTGTCTCTGAGAAGCACAGTTTGAAACCCACTCATCTAGTCTTCATCCCTTCATTTTACAGAGGTGGGAGAACAGGATATACCTACTGCCTAGTGGAAGTCTCTAGGTTTAAATAGAAATATCTATTTGTGTTTAAAATATGACAGCTCATGAGCTTGCATTTATGTGCCAGGCACCTTTATGTGTATTAACTTATTTAGTCCTCACAACAGTACTATAAATTAGGTTATCACCCCCACTGAAGATGTGAAGATAGAAGCAGGGAGGCATTAGGTCTTGTGCCATAATCACATAGCTAGTGAGTGTACATTTGTGAGTTCACACTCTTAACCACTAATGCTCTGCCAAATATATACATGGTGTATTACTGGGAACCTACACCACAAACATATGATGCCTTTGTCATTTAACTAACACTTAATATTATTGGCTCATCATTGTGGACACTGGAACTATAGAAGTGAATAAGAGAGAAAAGTTTCCTGCACTAACAGAGCTTGGTAGGGAGACAGACCGTGAATCTGTATATATTACCTTTAAGGTAATAAGGTGATTCAGATAGGGAACAATGCTATTAATACAACAGCAGTAAGTAATGTAGTAGACTGAATCATGTACCCGAACAAAAAACATGTTCTTAATCTTAACCCTAATTCTTGTGGGTGTGAATCCTTTTGCAAATAGGATACTTTGAAGATGCATTCTCAGTTAAGGTGTGGACTTATTTATGAATAGGATTTTGGAAGATGCTAATTAGGTGTGGCTAAACTGATGAAAGGTGGGCCTCCATCTAATTTACTAGAGGCCTTATAAAGAGAAGTTACAAGTCAGAGAAAGACACAGGAAGAGACCAAGGATATTGCCATGTGTCAGAGGTAGAGACAAAAATCAAGGACCCCCAAGGATTTCAGCAAGCTCCCACTAGAAGCTACACACTCCATCTGGTTTCTAAAGCTTGGAGGCAGTAGATGCTTGTTATTAAGTCAATCCATTGTGTCATATTTTTCAGTCATAGCAGTTCTGGAAAATTTAGACAGGACAGGAGTGAGTGCATGCAACTTTATACAGGCTTAATAGAAACCTTGCTGCTCAAACTGGTCAGCAGACCAGAAAAATCATCATCACTTCAGAGTTTGTTAGAAATGCAGTAAGTCAGAAGCCACTCCAAATCTAACAGAGAATTAGAATCTTCATTTTAACAGGCTTTCCAGGTATATTCATATATACATTAATGTTAGAGGCCTTGAACTAAAAAGTTTCGGATGTTGGCAGACAATAATCATTTCCATTTATATACCCATTTACACACCCTGAATATATATGGATATAAAAGGTAAATATGGGCTGAAGAAAGCAGTGAGACAAGTGACATCATCATCATGGTGACATAAGTCATCCTCAAGAAAAATCTTCCATCAGAATCAACTAATAAAAGGACAAATTCCAATTTGCTTAGAATGCTGAAGGATGATAGAGTGAAGAAGGACTCCATATATGCCAAATTGCCAAGAACAGATAGGAAATTACCATCCTGGACATATCAGTTCATCTTCCTCTCCCTCACTTGGTCCTGGGCAGTTTGAGAGTTGCACAGAGGCAGCACAGCCCAAGTCCCTCCACTGATGCAGACTATAGGGGCATTGACAGCAGCAATTTAGAACCCCATACTTATCCAGGCACAGGGACCCAAATCCTCAGAGATCTGCGGTGGAACACAAGTCACTGAGTTGTACTGCTGTTGGATTCAGAAGGGCCCCCAGAAGAAAGAAATGCAGAGAAAAAGAGAGAGAGAAAGAGAGAGACAGAGACAGAGACAGAGAGAGACAAAGAGATAGACTGTGGGGAACTATTGACAAGAGATTTGTACACTCAGTCCAGTTTTTGTTGGCTGGAGCACCTAAACACAAAATGAATTTTTCTGGATTGATCCATGTATTAGCCAGGGTTCTCAGGGAAGCAGAACCCATGGGAGATATCTGTAAATATGAGATTTTATAAAAGTGTCTCATGCAACTGTGGGGAAGCATGAGTCCAAATTCCATAGGCAGGCTGTAAGCTTGTAACTGCAATGAAAGTCTTGAATGAATTCCCCAGAAGACGTTGGTTGGCTGAACAATTCTCTCATTGAGGGAGAATGGTTGGGGGCATATATGACAGCAGAAAGAAAGATAGAGGATAAAGACTGAGATGGTATAACTTAGGAATGTCTAGAGTGGACAATGGTGGTGATTAAATGTACAAATATAAGAATGTTTTTGCATGAGGGGGAACAAATGAGTGTCAACACTGCAAGATGTTGAAATATATAAAGAATATAGTGGGACAAACATAAAGGGGGAGATAGAGAGATATGGGAGCAGAGCACATGTATGCTATTGAATATCAGTTTTTATGTTTTCAAATTAGCAGGCTATAGATGTAAGTTGTATAATATAAATCACAGAGTGATCATAAAGAAAGTATCTTAAAAATATACAGAAATGAGAAAGGAATCAATTAGATACATCACAAAAGATCAACTATACAGAAAAGGCACTTGTAATAAAGGAAAAGAGAGACAAAAAGCATATGACACATGAAATAAAAAACAAAGGACCAAATGACTGAAGTAAGTACTGCCTTTATAGTAGTCACACAGAATGTTAGTGGATTCAGCTACCCATTCAAGAGATACAGATTCGCAGATTGGATAAAAACAGCTTGAAACAATTAATATGCTTTTTTTTTTTTTTACAAGAGACTCACCTTAGACCCAAAGACACAAATAGGTTGAAAGTGATAGGAGGGAAAAAGATATTCCATGAGAATAGTAACCAAAAAACAGCTGAAGTAGCTATACTAAAATTGGACATAAATTTAAGTCAAAAGCTGTTATAAGAGACAAAGAAGGACACTATATATTGATGAAAAGGGCAATCAACCAAGAAGAAATCAAAATAATACATATTTATGCACCAAACTACAGTGTCCCAAAATACATGAGGTAAGCACTGGAAAAATTGAAGGGAGAAATAGATACTTCTACAATAGCAGTTGGAAACTTCAATACACAAGTCTCATCAATATATAGTACATCTAGACAGAAGATCAATAAGGAAACAGGTAAATTGAATAATATGATGAATGAACTAGATTGAACAGACATATACAGAACACTGTACTCCAAAATAGCAGGATATACATTCTTTTCAAGTGGACATGGATCATTCTCCAGGATAGGCCACAAAACAATTCTCAATAAATTAAAAAATTGAAATTCTACAAATCATCTTCTCTGATCATAAGTGGAATGAAGCTATAAATCAATTACAGGCAGAAAACTGAAAAAATTCATAAATATATGGAAGTTAAACAACACATTCTTAAACAATCAGTGGATCAAAGAAGAAATTGCAAGGGAAGTCAGTAAATATCTTGGGATGAACGAAAACGAGAACACAGCATATCTAAACTTATGGGATGCTGTGAAGGCAGTGTGGAGGGGAAAACTTATAGCCCTAAAAGCTAACATTAATAAAGAAGAAAGGGCTAAAATCAAAGATCTAAATGCACACTTGGAGGAACTAAAAAAGAATAGCAAACTAATACCAAAGCAAGCAGAAAGAAAGAAATAAAGATTAGAGCAGAAATAAATGAAACAGAAAAAAAAAACAATAGAGAGAAATGATAATAAAATTTACAAACACTTAGCTATTCTGACAAGGAGCAAAAGTGAGTAGAAACAAATAAGTAAAATCAGAAATGAAAGGAGGATTCTCTGATTCCACAGGAATAAAAAGGATCATAAAAGGATACTATGTACAACTGTATGCCAAAAAAGTAAACAATCTAGGTGAAAATGTCAAATTTCTAGAAACACACAAACAGCCTACACTGATTCTAAAAGAAATAGAAGATCTAAAAAAAAAATCAATTACTAATAAAGAGATTGAATCAAAAAACTCCCAACGAAGAAAAATCTAGGACCGGATGGCTTTACAGGTGAATTCTACCAAACATCGCAGGAAGAAGTCATACCAATAATGCTCAAACTCTCTAAAAAAACTGAATAGGAGGGAAGACTACCAAACCTAACTCATTCTATGAGGTCAATGTCAATCTAATACCAAAGCGAGATAAAGATACTACAAGAAAAAAAATTATAGACCAATTTTTCTTTGAATACAGATGCAAAAATCCTCAACAAAATAGTTCCAAATTGAATCCAACTGCACATTAAAAGAATTATATACTATGATCAAGTGGGTTTTATCCTAGGTAGGCAAGGCTAGTTTAACACAAGAAAATCAATGAATGTGACACACCACTTGTTCTAGTTTGCAAGCTGCCATATAGCAGAACTGGAACAGCTTTTGAAAAGGGGAATTTAATAAGTTACAAGTTCACAGTTCTAAAGAAGTGGAAGTGTACAAATTAAGGCACCAATAAAAGGTTACCTTCACTCAAAAAAGGCCAGTGGGTCAGGAACACCTTTGTCAGCAGGGTAGTCACGTTACTGGCATCTGCTGGTCCTTTGCTCCAGGACTCTGTTCCTTTCAGTCTCTGTCGATGTGGGGGACCCTCACTTTGCTTTTCTAGGGCTGGCTTCATCTCTTGGCTTCCCATGGGTCTCTCCAGGTTCTGACTTGTTTAACATCCCACAGTGATGTCCACAGTGTTTTCCAAGCATCTCCAAATATCTGTGTCACTGTTCTCCAAGGTTCAGCATCTGTGTTAGCTCTGCTCTGAAGTTTCTTGTGGCTCTGTCATTTCTGACTCTCTCCAAAATGTTTCATCTTTTAAAGGATTCCAGTAAATTAATCAAGACCCACCTAGAACAGATGGAGTCACATCTCTATCTAATCAAAGGGTCACATCCACAATTGGGCACGCCACATCTCTATAGAGATAATCTAATCAAAAGTTTCTGCCCTATAGTATTGAATTAGGGTTAAAAGAAATAGCTGCCTCCACAAGATTGAATCAGGATTAAAACATGGCTTTTCTGGGGTACATAATTTTTCAAACTGGCACACCACTTTAACAAAATCAAGGGGAAAAAACACGTGGTCATCTCAATTGACACAGAAAAGGCAATTGACAAAATCCAGTATCCTTTCTTGATAAAACGCGCACACACACACACACACACACACACACCCCTTAGAAACATAGGAATAGAAGGAAACTTCCTCAACATAGTAACAGGCATATATGAAAAACCCACAGATAACATCATAGTCAATGGTGAAAGGCTAAAAGCTTTCCCTCTAAGAGCTGGAACAAGACAAGGATGCGAACTGTCACCACAGTTATTCAACATTGTGCTGGAAGTTCTACCCAGAGCAATCAGGCAAGAAAAATAAACAAAAGGCAACAAATTGTAAAGGAAAAGTAAAACCTTCCCAATTTACAGGTTACATGATCCTATATATAGAAAGTTCCCAAAACAACAACAAAGTTACTGAACTGATAAATTCAGCCACATGGCTAGGTACCACATTAACATGCAAAAATCAGTATTGTTTCTATATAATAGTAATAAGCAATCTGAGGAGGAAATCAAGAAAAATATTTCATTACAATAGCAACTAAGGAATCAAATATCCATGAATAAATTTAACCAAGAATATAAAGGACTTGTATCCAGAAAATTACAAAACATAGTTAAAAGAAATAAAGAAAACCTAAATAAATGGAAGGGCATTCTGTGTTTATGGATTGGAAGACTGTCATTAGGATGTCAGTTCTACCCCAAATCAGTTACAGATTCAATACAATCCCAATCAAGATTCCAACAGTTCACTTTGCAGAAATGGAAAAGCCAATTATAAAATTTATTTGGAAGGGTAAGGGGCACCAAATAACCAAAAATAACTGGGAAAAGAACAAAGTTGGAGGATTCATGGTTCCTGACTTCAAAGCTTATTAAAAATCTACAGTGGTCAAAACAGTATGATACTGCACAAGGATAGCTATACAGACCAATGGATTCAAACAGAGAGTTCAGAAATAGACCTTTACATCTATAG
The DNA here is from genome assembly GCA_004026745.1 of Myrmecophaga tridactyla. NCBI lineage: Eukaryota > Metazoa > Chordata > Mammalia > Pilosa > Myrmecophagidae > Myrmecophaga > Myrmecophaga tridactyla. The sequence continues at coordinate 43,926 of PVIY010013247.1, read as the reverse complement.
CAGTTTGTTTCTGACAGGCTGCCAAGCCCATTCAATTGGAAAAGAATAGTCTCTTCAACAAATGCTGCTTGTTGAATTGGATATCTATATGCAAAAGAATTCAGGAGGGCCCCTATCTCACACCATATATAAAAATTAACTGAAATTGGACCAAAGACCTTAATATAAGAACCAGGACTATAAAACTTCTAGAAGAAAATGTAGGAAGGCATCTTCAGGAAATTGTGGTAAGTCTGGTTTCTTAGACTATAAACCTAAAGCATAAGCAATGAAAGGAAAAAATAGATAAATGGGAGCTCATCAATTACAAACTTTTGTGTATCAGAGGACTTTGTCATGACAGTGAAAAGAAAACCCACTCAATGGAGGAAATATTTGGAAACCATATATCCAATTAGGGTTTAATATCCAGAATATGTAAAGAAATCTTAAAAATCAACAATAAAAAGACAAAAAGCCAATTAAAAAATGGGCAAAAGATTTGAATAGACACTTTTCCAGAGAGGATAAAAAGCACATGAAAAGATGTTCAACATCACTAGCTATTACGGAAATGCAAATCAAAACCACAATGAGATATTATTTCACACCCACTAGAATGGCTACTATCAATAAAACAAAAAACTACAAGTGTTGGAGAGGATGTGTAGAAATAGGTATACCCTGGAAAAGAAGACGCTCAAGCATATCAAGTTGATTATTGAAGCTACTAACCATTCCATTTTCACGATGCCTATCTGCCTGCCAGAGAACCATAAGCTGTAGCCATCTTGCCAATTGGTGTGCAAGGGCATGAACCAAGATCGGCTGCCCACTGCTGATGTACCAGTATGGCTTCGCCTGACCCAACCGCATGAGCTATGATAACCTCCCAGTGCTGGGGTGCAACATCTAGTTCCTGTGCATGGATTAGAACTGCAGCGAGGCCCCCACAGTGGCCTCCAGCCCCTTCCAGGCCAAGCCAATGCCTCCAGGCTTGCCGGGGTGATGGCTTCCAGGGGCAAGTGTGTCCCCAAGAGCTCTTCGGTGTGCAAGTGCCACGAAGCCTTCGTGCCCATCCTGAAGGAGTTGCACGTGCTGTACGACTAAGTGTGGATGGGCCAGGTGTCCAATTGCACAATGCCTGCTACTAGCCATCCTTCAACCCTAATGAGCACGTGTTTGCCACCTTCTGGATCGGCCAGTGGTCTGGGCTGTGCTTCATCTCCAACCTCTACCATGGAGGCCACTTTCCTCACCCATATGGAGCACTTCTGCTATCCTGAGCTTCCCATCATTTTCCTGTCTGTCTGCTACCTGTGTGTGTCACTGGGCTTCCTGGTATACCTGGTCATGGGTCACGCCAGCATCAGCGGCAGCTGGTGGGAATGTAAAATGGTACAGCTGTTATGGCAGAGAGTTTGGTGGTTGCTCAGAAAGCTAAGTGTAGAGTTGCCCTACCATCAGACAATATAGCTATTCATTATATCCCCAGAAGAACTGGAAGCAGGGATGCAAACAGACATGTGCAGATTATATTCATATAGGCATTATACAGAATTGCCAAAGGATGGAAATAATCACTGTCCATCAACTAATGACTGGATAAACAAAATGTGGTATATATGTATGATGAAATATTATTCAGCTGTAAGAAGCAATGAAGTCCTGAAGCATGAAACAACATGGATGAATCTTGAGGACATTAAGGTTAATTAAATAAGTGAGACACAAAAGGATGTTTATTGTTTGATCTCACTAAATTTAAACTCAAGGACATAGAATCTAGTATATAGGTTACCAGGAGATAGAATAATCATAGAAAATGGGGAGAGGTTGCTTGAGATGTTCAGAATTTTTAAATAAGTTGAATTTAAATTATTAGAAATGGATAGAGGTGATGTTAAGATATTATTGTGAGTATAATTAACAGTGCTGAATTGTGTGTTTGTGTGGGTGATAAGGAACACTTAGAGTCACATATGTCACCTGAAGGTAAGCCAGCGGTTAAAACATGTGACTGTATAACTCATTAAACCTTGTGGTGGTTGACAGCACAAATATAAAAAATTTCTTCCATGAACTGGAACAGATTTACAAATCCATGACAAGGTGTTAATAATACAAATGTGGGGAAAAAATACACCAATGTCAACCATGGACTAGAGTTAACAGTGATATCTTAATATTCTTTAACTGTAACAAATGTACCACACTAATTCTAGGGATCAAATGATGGGGGTGATAAGGAATATGGGATGTTTGGGGTTTTCCCTTTTTATTTTTATTTTTCTTGAGTAATGGAGATGTTCTAAAACTGATTGTGGTAATGAATGCACAACTATGTGATAATAATATGAGCACTGATTGGATACTATGTATCTATTGCATGGTATGTGAATATATCTCAACAAAATTGTATTGAAAAGGAAAGAAAACGAAATAGAAACATCCATTCATTGTTGGTGGGAACGTAAAATGGTGCAGCTGCTGTGGAAGACAATTTGGTAGTTTCTCAGAAAGCTAAGTATAGAATTACCGTATGGCCTGGCAATCCCTCTTCTAGGTATATATTCAAAAGAATTGAAAGCAGGGACTCAAACAGATATTTGCACACTGATGTTCATAGCAGCATTATTCACATTTGCCAAAAGCCAAAAGCAACCCAAGTGTCCATCAGCTGTAAAAGTGAATACAGTCTTTGAGGAAGCTGGAAGGCCTTAGGCTGAGTCAAATAAGCCAGAGAGAAAAGAAAAATATTGTACAATCTCACTAATATGAACTAATTAAAATAAGCAAACTCATAGAGTTAGAATCTAGAACAGTGGTTCTACCAGGGGCTGGGTTTGGGGTAGAAAATGGGGAGTTATTGCTTAATTTGTAAAGAATTTCTATTTAGGTTCATTGTAAATTTTGGCGTTGGATGGTGGTGATGGTAGCACAACATTGTGAGTGTAATTAACAGTACTGAATTATATATGTGAATGTGACTCAAAGGGGAAATTTTAGTTTGTATATATGTTACTAGAATAAACACTAAGTGATATAACATAGGACTGTATAACCTATTGTTGAAGGACGGACTGTAGTTAATAGTACAAGTATAAAAATGTTCTCCCGTGAACTATAAAAATGTAACACAGTACTGCAAGGTGGTAATGATAAGATGATATATGGGGAAAAATATACCTCATGTAAATTATGGACTATAATTAATAGTACAATTTTAATATTATTATATCAGTTGTAATAAAGGTACCACACTAATGCAGTGTCAACGGTAGGAGTGTATATGGGAATGCTGTATTTTTTACTTGACTCTTCTGTAAATCTACAACTTCTATAATTAAATATATATATAAAAAGAAAGAACATCACTATTTTTATTTGCAGTGTATTTTCAGAAATGTCATTATTTAAAAATAGCATTTTGTTATAGCATGAATGATATAATTGGGAGTTATTTTGCTGATCAAAGAATCAACATAAGATTTAGCTAACTAAAAACATCCTAAAAGAAAAGCTGTAAGTAAAATTTATATATATATTCTTAAAATATCAAATTTAATTCTTCAACACCAATAAAATGAACAAAAATGCACTGTAAAGTGAATTACATAAAGAACTTCAAGTCCCTACAAAAATACACGTGGTATATAAAAATGTGGCTCCAACATAAATTTGCTCTAAATCAATATGCCAATTATTAGCATTATTTCACTAATTCCTTAAATGATAGTATTTGTATTTTGAGGGGATGATTCAGAGTTGTCCAGTTCACTTTTTAAAACAATCCAAGTTTATTAAGTTTATATGAACTTTTTCTTTTATAACAAGCAACATTCAGAATCATTCCATTTACTTTAGAGTCTAAAGTAACTAGTACTCAGAATACTGAGGTTGCTGGAGAAGTCATAGAAACATACATACATGCTCAGAGGACATCTGCCAACCTTACCAATTCCCATCTCCTTTTCTAATGTGCACAGATGTTTCATTCTATTTTCATTTCACAATGCAGGGGGATGTTGTGTCTAATGAAAACGCCTGACCAGACCTTACACTGGGAAAATGGAAACAGGCAGCCATTTAGATGCTTATCAGGGCAGGAGTTCTTAGTGGCAGGGCCCATGCCACCTGGAGTGGATAAATACCCTATAGTAAAACAGTATAGGGTCTCTCCCTTCTGACACAAAGTGGAGCATGGGAGCTGCTATCTTCTGACCCTGACTCGAGAAGCTTGGCCTTCCTGGGAGACTGGCGCTGATGGGATCTCTTTCCCTGCTCTTTTGGATCCTTTCTGCTGTGTAAGTAATAAAGTGGTCATTTGCTGAAAGTTTCTGTTATGCCTGAGCTGTAGCAACCTGCTCCACAGAGGCATTATTTCAACAAAGGCTTGTGGCATTTTTCTTACTAAAGACATTTAGAAACTTAAAAAGTTACCCAACATTTCAGTTTACCAACAATCTCAGTTTCCTTAGGTCTCTTATAAAGAAAAGGTCAAATAAAAATCACTGGGCAAAAAGTACATCACCCAGGTCCTTGGAAAGCCACCTCAACAATCATCAGTCATGGTAAGCAATTTGTCCTGTTTATTCCAGGACTTTCCCCATCTTAGCACTGAAAGTTCTGGACATCAAGAACCGTCTTACTTCTGAGATACCTGGAATGCTTGGTAACCCTAGATTACTAACGATTTTAAAGGAAAGAGTTTCAACACAACTGTTACAGAGTTGTTGAGTCCAGGTATTATATCTTATTTTGCGACTTTCAGTGAAAACCTGGAAAGATAGTGTAAAATTCACTTATGGGTGTTAACTCAATAGTATCAAATAAATAGGAAGTGTATTTGGTAAAAAGTAAAACAGATTGCCATATTTGACTTCTTTTTATCTATTTTGTGGTTTAGCCTATTCAGAGATTTTCTCTGTATTGTGGTTTAGCCTGTTCAAGAGAAAGAAAAGAAAGCAGAAAAGTAGACATTGCTTTTTTTAGTCATTAACCACTGAGCTCTAAAATGGAGGTAGATGAAGCAAATATTGGTGTTTCTACTTTCATTTATTTAATTTTCCTAAAAATGTAAGAGCTCAACTAAGCTTTGTTGCTATTTAATATACAGATCAATACCATTGCCTCCCCCATGGCAGTAAGTCAGGGAACGCATGCTCTTCAGAGAAAGGGCTGGGAGACCCACTCCACTGAACCCCTCACTGAAAGAGTCTTTCAGACTTTTAAAAAAAATTTTTAATTTTGGGATGCATCATCAGTTATATGCTACAGGAAACCATATTTGTGTTAGTTTATAAAAGTAAGACATTCAATAGTGGAATGTATAATTATTTTAGATGGGGTATATTAGTCAGGTTTTGTTGACTAACAAACTACTCTAAAATCTAGTGACTTAAAACAGCAACCCTTATTCTTTCTCAGGATTTTGTGTATAAGCGGAGTGGTTCTTCAGATCTGAGTTGGTTCAGTTAGGGCTAGGTGATCTAGGATGCTCTCACTTACAAGTCTGCCAGGTCGCTAACCAGTTGCTTCAGGAGGGCCTCAGCTTGGATGAATCCTTTGTTCTCCACATAGTTTCTCATCTCCCAACTGGCTAGTTTGGGTTTCCTCACATGGTGATCTTAGGGTTCCAAAGATCAGAGAGAGCATGTCCAATGTACAAGCACTTTTTGAACCTTTTCATGCATTCATTTTACGAATGTCCGATTAGCCAGAAAAAAGTCACACAACCAAACCCTAGATTCAAGGGTTGGAGAAATAGATTCCACCCCTTGATGGGAGGGGCTGCATTGCATGGATGGACAGAATTTATGTTTATTTTGCAAGCCATCAGAGGGTAGAACTATTAAACTTTTAAAATCATCTGTAGCACAGAAATTTCTAGCTTAATTTCTGTTTTAAATGTATGTGGATGGGTTAAATGACGACATGTAGAATGCAGATGATCTAATTTTGCTGACTTTTTCTGTAAAAAAAATGGCATTATGCATCTAGCAACCATTTCTGGTAAGTATACACATTTAATTTGTTCCTTCAAAGTAAATATGACATTTTAACAGTGAATAGGAAAGTACTTTTTTTTCAAAAAACACTTGTAGTAGGAAAAAAAGCCTTTTGAAAAAAAGTGTTTGGAAATGTTTCCAATGTTACATTATTTAGTTCCAAAATGGAGATTGAAACTGTGCAAGAAAATCTAAGACATATCTCCCACTTATAACTGTGCTTCTTAAATTGAGGTGTAAAGACTTTGTGAATATGCTAGGGAGAATATGGATTAACACAAGACAAACATGTCACATATATCTGGGTTATCAACCATACTCAAAGATCTGTATTAAAATATTATTTTAGGGCGGCTGCCATGGCTCAGCAGGCAGAGCTCTGACCTGCCGTGCTGGAGGTCTGGAGTTCAATCCCTGGTGCCTCCTGCCCATATGCAAATTAAAAAAAAAATTATTTTATGTTAAATAAATGGCTATATTTTGGAATAAAGATCAAACATTTAAAAACATTTTACTTTTTTCTTTATTCCTTTTATTTTTTTCTTGTCTTACTGAAATGACATTATATCCAGTGATGTAAACTATAAAAATATTGCAGAGAAAAAGTGAAAGGTATCTAAACAGATGATGAAAAATACTATATGCATGCATTGGAGGATTCAAGATCATAAAGAAATCAATTTTTCCCACAAGAATGCTTTTTAGAAATTAGAAGCTGATTCTAAGATTTTATGGATTGTGAAGGATTAGAATAGCAAAAGCATTCTGAAAAAGAAGAAAAATATTGGGGAATTTATATTCCTGATTTCAAGATATAATTACAATTATAGGAATGAGACAGAATGGTATTGGTGTAAGGCAAGACTGATAGATCACTAGAAAAGAGTATAGAAATTTTTCCATCCTTACCTAGTAATCAATTTTTGACAAAGTGCCAAGGTAACCCAATGGGAGAAAGAGCAAATTCAACAAATGGTGCTTTAAAATTTGCATATCTATATAGGAAAAAAATAAACAGTGATTTCTATCTCACACAATTGATAAACACCCATTTGAGATGGAAAATGGAACTAAATGCAAAAAGAAGAAAATGATAAAATCCCCAAAAACGCATGGGGAATATCTTCATGGTCTTGGTAGCAGCAGAGATTTATTAGATAGGCAAGAAAGCACTAACCAAAAAAAGAAGAAAAAACCTAATAAGTGGGACTTCAGCAAAATATAGTATTAAGAACATTAAAAGGCAAGCCACAGACTACGTTAGGATAAAATGTCCTCCATCCCTCCTTTTTCTGTCTGTCTCTGACTCTTTCTGTATGATTTGTAAGCATAATATATAAGAAATCAAAACCATAGTAAAATTTTAAAAAATCAATAAAATGGGCAAAGAATTGAATAGATGATTCATAAAACAAGATATAGGATAGGCCAATAAACATGTGAAATGGTGTTCAACATTATTTGTTATCAGGGAAATAGTAATTAAAAACTTCAATAAGATACTACTTCAGGGCCACTGGGAAAGCTAACATTTAAAAGATTGATATTATCAGGTAGGCAATGGTGGCTCAGTGGCAGAGTTCTCGCCTGCCATGCTGGAGACCTGAGTTTGATTCCTGGGGCCTGCCCATATAAAAAATATATATATATATGTATATATATATATATATATACATATACATATATAGATAGATATTATCAAGTGTAGCCACAAACTTGCAGAAGAGTATTCATATCGGCTTACTCATAATAGTTCAAAATTGGAAACAACCAAAACGTCTTTCATCATATAAATATTACATATCTACAAATAAGCATTAAAAAGGCCACATCCATGTAGTTTTCTTCCCTGGGGAGCCAAAGGAAGCATACCTTACATTTCTAGTATCTCCTATCATTGAATTTTGAGTGATTGGTGCTATTTCTTGAAGGGTTAGTTCTAATGCTCTTTTTATTTTTAAGACTTTTTCATCTGCCCCAGATAACTACCTGATTGTAATACTGAACTTACACAAATGACTGCACAGCATCTGTGGCTGAGAGCCTAGAGGCTAGCATCAGTCAGAGTTGGACTGGAGTCCTGGCTCAGGCACCAAAAAACAGCAACATTCCTTGATCTCTTACTACCTCGCCAGGCACTGTGTTAAGGGTTTTTACACGGACTATTTCACTTAATTCTTGTAACAACTCTAATTGCAACTTGCAGAGTTTTTTCCTGGCCCCAATTTCAGGGAAATGATGATCACCACTGTTCTTAGCAGTCTCTTTCCATTTCTCCAAGTTCCTTTGGAGCTAATTTCCCACTATATTTTTTGAGAGTATCTCCTCATCATCTTCAATGGTTTCCTTTCTGTCAGTTAAAATTAGTGATCCATTCCTGTCCAAATGGCCTTTTTTTCTCTTTGACCTCCCTTAAACCTTGAATTGCCATCCTTCAGCCAGGCAGTCAGTGGTATGAACTTCTTGTATATATTTGCATTTTCTCAACATCTGATTGGTTGTGTCATGAAGTCATGAAATACTACTTAAACTGAAAACATTTTCAGTGCAGGAGGCAGGCACAGAGAAGTTGACATGTTTAATAACTGGCAAGACAAGATTTGAAGTTGGATCTCCTGGTCCCAGAGTTTGCCCTAATTCCTAATCATTCATTATGAAACAAGGCAAAAAATATCTTCTTCTTGTCTTAGTTCACATTCCTCAGAAGCAGCCCCTCAATCAAGAATTCACATCCAAGAAATTTATTGAGAAAGTGCTCCCAGAAGAAGTCAGAAAGGAAATGAAGGAAGGAGGATAGGGAAGGAGAGGGAGCCCATACAAGGGTGCAATCTCAGGGAAAAAAAATCTCTCCGAAGGTAAGAGCAACCTGATCCCACAGTGCAAATTATATGGCGGAGTTCTCCCGACCCAACCCAAGGCAGGGAATTTGGCTTTCATATTCTAGTGCCCGTCAGCTAATGGCCACTTAGGGGGAGTAAAATTTGTAGGTGCTTTTGGGTCCAAATTTGCAGGAAAAGCAGCTTTAGTAGACTGAGGGATGTATTCTAAAAAAGGGTCGCAGGTACTGGCCATTAGGAAAAAAACACATAGAAACCAAAGAGATGCACAAAAAATGGCAAAAGGGGGTCCAATGGGCCTCCGTGATGGCCAATATTGTCCCATACTCCCAACCTACTCCATGAGATGCTCTTTCCGTAGTTTTGTTTTCATATTAGAAGATGCTCACCTCAAAGTAAAACATGTATTCTCTATTCTGAAAACCAGCGTCAACTTGGTTTATAACTGAGATTTGAATTAGGGTTAAGGTCACTCTGGGTAGTTTCTCCACTAATAAATGATTAGCATTCTCATTACATAACTACAAAATAAAAAAAACTATATTATCTTTTTTTGTCTTCATACTATTTATTCCCTTCTCAGAACCCTCAAACTGGGGTTGAACTCTACTTTTCCATAGTTTTTAATCTGTCGATACGCCTAAAGTATAAAGAATTCTTGGTTTCTGTAATCATAAAGCTAACACAGTTTTTATTCTTACCATGTGCTGGGCCCTTCTAAGTGGTCTTTGTATGTTAACTCTAATATTTACAACAACTCTGTGAGTAAGCTGCTATCATAATCTCCATTTTATGGTTGAAGAAGCAAGCACAAAATGATTAAGCAGTAGAACTGGGATTCAAGCCTTAGCTTATTGGCTTCAGAGACCACGCTTTTAGCCATTCTCCTGAAAGATGCTCCATAAAGACATAAGTCCCTCCAAAAGCAACTTAAGTTGGTTTGTGTACCATTCGTTTTCTCATCAGTGACTTCCTGCTAACCTGAACTGGACTAATACTCAAGAGTAGTAAATATTTATATCTGAACCTGACTTTCAGATGGCAGGACACCCAACTTGGCTTCCTTCCAGCTTCTATTCTAAGCCATCCCTGGCTTGTTTCATATTCCCACTCTGCAGGACTCCATAGAGGCCAGGATTCTTGCATTTTATGATCATTATAATACTGTAATAGGGAGTTGGTAGACAACTTTTTAATAGAAATCATCACAAATCAGACTTAATAAAAAAAAGGATATAACTGTACAATGTGCAATATAAATCTTCTAAACTTTCAAATTTTTTACATTAATTGAATCAATGTAAGAGAACTGAGTTGGTAGACAACTTTTTAATAGAAATTATCACAAATCAGACTTAATACAAAAATAAAGGATATAACTGTACAAAGTGCAATATAAATCTTTTAAACTTTAAAATTTTTTACATTAATCAACGTAAAAGAACTGAGTTGGTAGACAACTTCTTAATAGAAATTATCACAAATCTGACTTAATAAAAAATAAAGTATATAACTGCACAATGTGTAATATAAATCTTTTAATCTTTTACACTGATGTAAATCAGTGTAAGAGGACAATATTGAAATCCATGGACTCAAGTTTATTTATCTGTGTTTATTTATGGAATCCTCATGGGAACTGTTTTGGATCCAGGGAAGTCTTGGTCAATGAGTCCAAAAAACTGCACTGCAATTTAGGGCTAGTTCTGTGGCCTTAAAATTTAGCTTCTTTTTTTATAAAATGAATGACATTTCCTGTTTCATCTAACTCAGAGGGCTGTGTATCAAACGAAACAAAATCTATGAAAATGGTTTGTTAACTAGTATGAAATACACAAGCATCTATTTAGTATATTGACTGATGGATAGATATACCTAAGTCTTCCCTGCTTTTAATACTTTCATGACATTGACTGTGCTTCAGGATTTTCTACCTATAATGATAAAATTTTACTTTCTCAAGATCTTATTTCAATATCATACTGAAAACTGGATTTTTAATAAGATCTTTGAGTGAAATACATTTGTTTCCTAAAACTGTTTCAGTTCTTGGCAACGATTCTGAATTTGTGCCATACTACAGCCCTCCCCAGCATTTCAAGCTTCCCTAAGGCTTTCATAGTGACATGACTCCTAGGAATAGCTTCATGTTCTACACACTTCCTTCCACTTTCTCAGAAAAATGCATCTGAATGTCATTTGCTGTATTTTAATAAACATATTCTTACTAGTGATTGTTCTTGATTGTGGCTTAATGCGTTTACCATATGAAAGAATTTGTATTTTAACAGAGAACTTCTGAACATGCAAAACCTTCACCCAAAATAATCTCCAGGGGATTTCATGCACCAAGTAGAGAAGGAAGAAAAGCAAAACTTGGTATAACCTGATATATCTGGACGTAAAACCTTTCACGGACAGAAACATAGACTTTTCATCTATTAAAAATGATAAAAATGTTTACGACTGATTTTTTTTTTATGCCACATGATGTGGGGCTTGCAAATGGTTTTATGCTTGACTTCTCTTGCTGAGGATAAAAATGCAAATTATATTAGAGATTGTTATTGGACCCCCAAGGGGGCAGATGTAGTTAATTAGAGAGATGCCCTTTGTTTTCTTTTTTTGTTGACCCTAAGGGATATACATCCCTATAGTGTTTTCTTTTGAAAATCTTATTTAGCTTACAGACAATTTTCTAGTATTCTAATCCATTTATAAATTGATGCTTTTAGAATTCTAAGCTTAATATTAATTCTAAAGCTTCCTTTTACTTATGTAAAATTCTCAAATTGTTAGTATAAAAAGATATTTTCTTTTCTTAGAAGGGATTCAACATGTCCTCATTCTTCTGGCTTCATTCCATAAAAATGGGGTTAACATATATTTTGTTTCCTATTCCGGCTGCTTTAAATGGATATGGCTATTTCAATTCATGTAGTCTGTTAACTGTGAGGCAGAGCTTTTATTATTCGGTTACAAAATGCACAAAAAAGAGAGAGTTTTAATGATCAGAATAATTCCATATAATTAATTATGCTTTCCTTAAGATTTTAAGCTTAAATCCATGAGATTGTTTTGAAAGGTATTAAGCCTCCCCTCCCCCCAACCTTTGGCAGTTATTCCATATTTCAAAGGAGCCATTTTCAGGAACTTTATTGTACTGGCTTAACTGAATTTCTGGGTTTTATTTGTGATCCAGTTGCATCTAAGGGGAGGTGACAATCCTGCAGTCCATGTAATTATATTCTTTGTAATTTCACAATATCTATTTCTCACTCCTTTACTACTCTCAACATATGCTATTCATTTGTAGTCTTGCAGGGTCATAAATATAGATTGAGTATTTTCATTAACAGTCCACTTACTCCCACACAACTTAGAATGTATACATGACTTCAGGGTTCTCAGCACATGCATTTAAACAGAATGACATCAGAGACCTGTCAAGAGAAGAGATTAAGAAGGGTATCAGTTAAGACCACATTTGGCTTCCTGTAACAAAAACTCAACTCTAGAAGCTTAACTAAACAGGAGTTTCTTTCTCTGGCTTGGAAAGTGTGAATTCAGGCAGCGGAACTGATCAGCTGCTCAAGAAAGTCATCAAAGGCCAGATTCCTGCTCTCTATCCTTAGCCAGTGGTTTTCATCCTCAGTATTATAGGAAAAGAGCTCCACCTCCAGTCATTCGAAGGAGAGAGGGCAGAAGGCAAAAGTGCATACCAGCTGATTTGGTCTTGTGTTATCAGGAATAGTAACAGCTTTCCTGGAAGTTCCCAGGTCACATAGTCAAGGGAGTCTGGAACATGTGTTTAAGCGGGTACACTGCATTTTTAATCAGGATTATGTCGGAAAGAAAAAAAGAAAAATGGATATTAGGAAGGCAATTAGCAGTGTGAACCACAACAATAATTTAGGAAAAGGGAAGTGAATAGGGAATAAAGCATCTCCCATCTAAAGATCAGTTCTGACACCACAAATGATGAATAGAAAAGGTATCTGTGCACCCAGGAGTGAAAGTCTCTCTGGCAATATAGGATATGATTCCCAGGGTTGAGCCTGGCCCTGGCACTGTGGGATGGACAATGTCTTCCTGATCAAAAGGAGGAAAAGAAGTGTAACAAACAAGGATCAGTGGCTGAGAGAGTTCAGTCAAGAGGCTACTTTAGAGGCCACTCTTATGCAAGCTTCAACTAGACTGCTATTTACCATGGTTTGCCAAAACCCAACCAAAACCATCCCTGCCAACCCTAAAAAGAACACCTAAGGTTTTATCTGAGATTCTACAAAGGTTCCATGCATTATGATTACTTTATAGAAACCTACAACCTCCAGTTGGGTTCCTAGGCCAGATAAGTCCTGAAACCCAGAGAAGCCAGCCTCTCCAGAACATCAACTAGTTCTATCCCCCTATCCTAGCCTGCTGACAGCCCTTTCCAACATGAAAAAGATAGAATGGGCATAGCCCAAATATCCCTAAAGATAGGTAGAAAGATCAAAAGAGAAGGTGGAGTTATAACAGAGAAGACAGGATTTAATAAATGAATATGATTGCTAAATCATTATATTGATATTTCTTTTAGTCTCCAGTGTCTTAGAGCAGCTCGAAGTAAAAACCTAAAATTGTAGAATTGCAACACATACCAAATCTGAAATCTGTTCTACATCAAATTGTCGTTGTGTGCTTTGAAATTTACTGCTTTTCTGTATATATGTTATTCACATACGCTTTGAAATTTATTGCTTTTTTTTTGTATATATGTTATTTACAATAAAAAAGAAAAGCAAGGAAAAGAAAAAGAAAAGAAAAGAAGAGGTGTCTGTGAAGTCGGTGCCACCTGAACCAGGGCATGGGGGATTGAGAGCTGGAAGTCAAGGAAGAGAAGGGCTCCTTGTTACCTTCACCATGATTCACTTGAAGATCCAGAAACCTGAACTGTTAGCCCCCGAGTGCTGACTGACCCATCTTTTGAAGGCACACGTTCCCAAAGCTGTAGTCGGGAAGGAAGAAAACCAGAATGATAACTTATTAATTTACAATGAGAGTATAGCTGGCAAGAGTATCAAGTACTGATGTTCAAGAACCAAGCAAACTCTCCTTGTAAGCAAATATACATGCAAAGCCAAATAATCTTAGAAAGAAATCAGATGTATGTGAGCAGAATGACCTTAATGGTTGATGTGGTGGAACCAAGTCTGGTAGCCTGAGGCTCCCATTTTGGTCCTGTCCTGAGGTAACAACATTCATGAATAAAACATTGTGTCCTTGGCCAACACACCTTGCCTCTAGGTGAGGATCTCTTGCTTTGTTTGTGCCTCTAGCTTTTCTTTGGCTTCAAGTTCTGATTAATTTCTCCTTCTGAAGGTCACATTCTTTCCTGAGATGTGTTAATATATTCAGTGCGGTTACCTTCAAGTCTTGACCTGGTGAAGCAGACATAGAACTGGCAAAAAATAGATGAGGTACTTGAGAGTTAATAAAGGGACAACAGTGAGGGGAGGGAACCCTCCAAGGGACACAGAAGCACCGTGGGGCCAACCACAATGGGGAGGTATCAACAACTGTAAAATGACATTACTTTGGTTGTAGCTCAGTGTTAAGGTTGCCTGACAGTAGCTGCAGCCACAGTCAAACCAGTGCCTGGCAGCAAGAGAGCTGAGCTCTGGTTTCCAAATATGCCAGGGAGTGAGGAGACAGGGGAGCCCATGGATGCCAATGCCAGAGGCTCACCTCCTGGGCACAGAGCAGTGTGGAGAAGTCTGGAGAGGATATCTGAAGGGGCCAATGGTGAATATCCAGCACCCCTACTGACCACTCTGGTTCACTATGATAATATGCTTATCTCTCTTTTGAACAACTAGGTCTTATGCCACAGCTTTTATAACTCGGACAGCAATCATTCAACTCCATTTCCAAAGTACTTCTTATATTTGGCACTTTGGTTCACAGTTTTTCCCTAAGAGTTCAGTATATCTCCCTCCCTCTGTGTCCGCTGCAATTCATGCCAGCCACACCCCCCCCCCCGCCCCCAAGCCCAGATAGCTCATTAACGACTTGGGTTTCCCTTTTTACTTGGCTGCTAGGAAGCTAGTGATAACTTTGTGGTTCACTTTTATCGAGGATATGTATTTTGGTATGTACCTCTTAGCCTCTTTCCTAGCTCCATTTTATTTCCTTCTCATGTATTTCCTTTCTTCTTTTACTCCCTGTGCTGATCTGAATCTATTATGTACCCCAGAAAAGCCTATGTTCTTTTAATCCAATCTTGTGGGGCAGACCTATGGTTGGGTGGGAACTTTTGACTAGATAATTGTTTCCATGGAGATGTGACCCTGCCCATTCAAGGTAGGTTTTAATCTGCCTACTGGATTCCTTTAAGAGAGACACATTTTTTGGAGAGAGTTCAGAGCTGAGAGAAGCTAAGAGAGACAGAAAACCCCTGGGAGAAACAAGCAAGGACCCAAAGAAAACCAGGTACATCTTGGAGTGAAGAACAAGAAAACATTGCCATGTTCCTTTCCATGTGACAGAGGAACCCTGGATGTGGGCAGCCTTTCCTGCCAGAAGGTATCTTTCTCTTGATGTCTTAATTTGGACATTTCCATAGCCTTAGAACTGTAAATGTACAATCTAATAAATTTCCATTGAAAAAGCCAACCTGTTTCTGGAATATTGCATTCCAGCAACTTTAGCAAACCGAAAAACTCCCTTTTTAAATTTACACACACATTTCTCATGCTGGGGAATGGGTATCTCTAGGTTAGGGATTCACAACGTTGATCTTATTGACAATTTGGACCAGATAATTTTTTTGTTGTGAACGGGGAAATGAGGCACTATTTTATATATAGTATAATATATGCAATAGAGTGAGAGAAATTTAGGGCACCTCCAGAAAATATCCGATGATGGAGAAGAGCATTAAAACAGTTAATTTTTGAGAACTATAACCCCAAAGATCAGGACTTAGAGGAAAGTTGAGATAAAACAAAATATATAGAAGAGATTGTTTAATATGAAACCTAATCAAGCTCCTTGACCTGAGATTACACATTAGGTGCCCTAAATTTCTCTCACTCTGTTGCATATATATAAATTTCAATATAATAGTATATTTTATATACTATTTTATCCACGGTTTCCTGCCCTGTGCACTGTGTAGAATGTTTAGCAACATCCCTAATCTTTATCCACAAGATGCAAGTAGCAACCACCCTAGACTGGCTCGCAATCCTGACCTTACCAAATGCTTCCTAGGGGACAAAATTGCCCCCAGTTGAGAACTTTGCCGTAGGTATATGCTAGGGGTTAAGTAAAACTGTGGCTTAAGATATGGCATGTCTAATTACTGTGTCAATTTTACTAAAACATAATTATTTGGAGTATACTTTTATTAAAACAGATATACTATGGAATAGAATTTGAAACTTGCATGAATTTTAAGTATAAAAGGTCAAGAGCCCCAGGCTACAATCCTTGGTGTAAACATCAACAGATACATGTAACAAAGTCATCAGGTCAGATTTTTGTTTCTTGCAGATGTGTAGCTCTGGTTGAAGATGGTGTTAATGTGCTGTCTCGGACAGCTCCAGGAACAAATGTTACCCCTTCCACAATCAGGCACTCATATCAAACTTTCAGTAACTTTACCATGGGTTCGAGAGTTATGAGGGGTTATGCTCAAACTTTGTGCAGTCTTCTGTCATCTTGCTGGCTCCAACTCCACTGTCTTCTCTCATACCTCCCTGGCTGGGTACAGAAGTCATGTTAAACACCTAGCATTCTGAGAGTCTCGCTTTCTACTCCAAACATCTAATCATGATACATATATTTATCATATGTACATACATATGTGCGTGTGTTTATATATATGTACAATTCTTTCTCTAAGGATCTTTGACATTAGCTTCTGGGAGACTAAGAATTTCTCTACCTCATTGAAAGAATATATGCAATAGAGTGAGAGAAATTTAGGGCACCTAATGTGTAATCTCAGGTCAAGGAGCTTGATTAGGTTCCATATTAAACAATCTCTTCTATATATTTTGTTTTATCTCAACTTTCCTCTAAGTCCTGATCTTTGGGGTTATAGTTCTTAAAAATTAACTGTTTTAATGCTCTTCTCCATCATCGGATATTTTCTTTAACCTACATTTTGGTTATCTATTGTTGTATAACTAACTATCTCAAAACTTAGTGGCTTAAACCAATAGTCATTTTATTATCTCTCATATTTTTCTGAGTTTACTGGGCTCAGCTGGGAGGTTCTTTTGGCTGGGGTTGCAGTCCTGTATAAACCTGACTAGATCAAAACATCCAAAACTGCTCATTCAAATGACTGGTATTTGATGCAGACTATTGGCTGGTTACCTAGCTGGAACTGTTGATTGGAGAGGTTACACTTAGCTCATGCTTGGCTCTCACAGCTTGGTGGCTTGTGCTGAGACTGAGCATCCTAAGAGAGATCATTTCAAAAGGGAGGAAGTGGAAGCTGCCAGTCCTTAAAGGCTAGACTTAGAAATGACAGAGTCACTTTTGCTGTGTTCTGTTGTTTATGCAGTTGCTGAGCCAACCCAGATTCAAGGGGATGGAAAATAATCTTCCCCTCTTGATGGGGAGTGACAAACATTTTTCAGTTATCTTTGGTATACCACAGCCTATTTTCTAAAAAAAATACTTTGTTTTAGATATATAGAAAAACTGCACAGAAAATAGAGTTCCTATATACTCCTTCCTTCCCTACCTCCCAGTTTTTCTCTTATTAACATCTTGCATTACAGTAGTACATTTGTTACAATTGGTTAACCAATACAGACACAATATTAGTAACTAAAGCCCATGATTTACACTTGAGTTTACTTTTTGTGTGGGTTTTGACACAAGCATCATGTCACGTGTCCACCATTCCTGTATCGTATAGAAGAGTTTCAATGCTAAAAAAGTCTCTGTGTTCCACCTACTCTAGAGATGGTTAAGTTCATGTGTTAACTTGGCCAGGTTATGGTGTCCAGTTTCTGTTTTTGGTCAAGGAAGCACTGGCCTGATTTGTCACTCTGAAGATATTTCACGGATTTCAATTATTAGTCAGTTGACTGCTTCTGCTGGGGAAGTCACAGACACACCTAGTGGCCATCTCCGAACAGCAGCCTTCTCCCACCTCCTTTTCTATTGTGTGCAGATGCTTCAGTAAGTTTTCCTTCTGCAGGCCCCAGGAGATATTTAAGATGTTTAAGGAAATGGCCTGACTATGCCTTAAAACTCCGAAACCACAGCAGTCCCAGCTACTTATCAGGGTGAGAACACTCAGGCGCACGCCCCCCTCCCTGAGAGTTGTATAAATACCCCACCCTCAGCAGTTAAGGTGTCTCTCTCCTCTGATGCCAAGTGAAGTGTGTGGAGCTGCCATCCACTGACCCTGACCCAAGCAGTTTGGCTTCCTTGAGAGACTAGTAATAGGATCTCTTCCTCTACTCTTTTGGACTCTGTGCTATGTAAGTATTAAAGCAGTCATTTTGAAAGTTTCGATTGTACCTGAGCCTGTGTTCCTATGACACACCATGTAGCAACTTGCTTTACAGCATCCATGGCTGATTACATCTAACAACAACAAAGAAGAATGCCTTCAGCAATTAGAGAAGTTTCATCCAATCAGTCGAAGGCCTTAAAAGGAGAACTGATGATTTCAGCAGTCAGATGAGAGAGAATTTCTCTCTCTATTTCAGCCAGCCAGCTTCTCCTGGGGAAGTCACAGAAACCTTCATCAGAGTTCCCAACTTGTAGCCTGCCATTTGGAATTCAGACTTGCCAATCCCCATAGTCATGTGAGCCAATTCCTATAATAAATCTCATTAAAATAACACACACACACACACATAGAGTTCTGCTTCCCTGGAGAACTTTAACACACCCCTTTCCCTCCAAACCCTTGGCAACCACTTATCTTCATACTATCTTTATAGTTTTGCCTTTTCCAGAATGTCATATAGTTAGAATTAGTGTAGATTTTATAGACTGGTTTCTTTGACTTAGCATTATGCATTCCAGTTTCCTTCATGGTTTTTTATGGCTTGGTAGCTCATTTCCATCACTGAATAATATTATATTTTATGGATGTACTACATTTTGCTTACCATTCACCATTGATGGACATCATAGTTGCTTCCAAAATTTTGATAACTAGGAATAAAGCTGCTACAAGCATATTTTTGTGTGAACATCAATATGAAAATGATTGCTGGGTTATATGGTAAGTCCATGATTAGCTTTGTAATAAACTGCCAGACTGTCTTCCAAAGTGCCTAAACCATTTTCTTTCCCACCAGTAATGAATAAGAATTCCTGTTGCTCCATACCTTTGTCAGCATTTGGTGCTGTGTTTTGAATTTTAGCTATTCAAACAGGTGTGTAGTGGTATTGCATTGTTTTAATGTGCACTTCTTCCTGCTTTTAACTTTTGGAGGCACAAGATTTTTTTCCTGTTTGGGCTCTATATTGGTCCATTTTGTTAGTCATGAAATCTGTTATACGAGCAACACCTCCTTCACGAACATGGCTGTCCTACTGCATTCTTCTGTTCCAAAATTGTCTCCTTTCTTTTCTTCTTTCTGTCTTTTCTTGATCTGAGACTTTGCGGACACCTCAGACCTGGAGCTACATTCCCTTCACCTTATCTTTCATACCAGGTAAGCACAAGCATGTGAAAATCAATCATCTTGCTCCAGAACATTTTCATTTTCTTCTAATAAGATATATTCATTTTCCACAAAATCTCCCAACTTGGGGGTGGGTATCACTTTAATCCATAATTGAAAAGGTGTCAAATAGCAATTTTTCAATTTGGGCAGACAATTTTGGCAAATTCCACAGTTTAGAGTCTAGTTTTTTTTTTTTTTTTTGCCCAAAGGTCGTTAACTGATTTAGTGAATGAATATTTAAAGACGAAAAGAGCTAGGCCAAGCCAATAGAAATGGAATTAAAGACATTCTGAGGAGGCTCTAGGGGTGTAATGATGGGTGGGGTGCAGATGTCATGTTGCATCTGTGGAAATGAGGATTAAAGCTGAAGGTACAAGGGAATATATATGGATGTGCAGATCTTCTCTGAGGTTGGGAAGGAGGTTCAAGGGTTACAATGACCACATCAAAACTCACAGGATGTACATTATGTCTTATTGTCTAAACATTATGCTTTATTGTCCCTTACAGCCATCAATATGTCCCCTGGTTTTTTCACAAATGACTCATATGCAAGTGGTTTGGCCTTCTCGTTTTTGAGAGCCAGGTAATGACAGACAAGCCTGTCACTGAAGGTGAAAATGACGTTGTATATTTCTAGATTTTTTTTAAGAAGAGTTCTTTGGCCTGTGACTTAGTATTACTTGAATTGTTTTCAAAGTTAATTTTTAATAAGAATTTTAGTAATAAAATTAGTACATGGCTAGAAAGAGAATATGCTTAGGAAAACTTTGAAAAGGGAATATCATTCTTGAAAGAAAGGTGGTGCTCTAGTTCACTAGCTGCTGGAATGCGATATACCAGACATGGAACGGCTTTTAAAAAGGGAAATTATAAAGTTGCTAGTTAGAGTTCTAAGGCCGTGAAAATGTCCCAATTAAAGCAAGGGTATAGAAATATCCAATCTAAGGCATCCAGGAAAAGACACCTTGGTTCAAGAAGGCAGATGAAATTCAGGGTTTCTCTCTCAACTGGAAAGACACATGGTGAACATGGCAATGTCTGCTAGCTTTCTCTCCATGCTTTTTGTTTCATGACACTCCCCTAGGGGCATTTTCCTTCTTCATCTCCAAAGGTCTCTGGCTGCGTGGGCTCTCGTGGTTCTCATGGCTCTAAAAAGGGACTCTCTCCAAAATGTTTCCTCTTTTAAAGGATTCCTGTAAACTAATCAAGACCCACCTAGAACGGGTGGAGTCACATCTCCCAGGATTCAAAAGTTAATACCCACAATTGGGCAAGCCACATCTCCATGAAGATAAGCTAATCAAAATATTCCACCCAGCAATAATGAATGAGGATTAAAGGACCTGACTTTTCTGGGGTACACTACAGATTCAAACCAGCACAGGTGGAAATGCACATATATAGCATTTTGTGATCAGTATAGAAAAAAGAGAAACATTTCACAATAGAAAAATTTGCCATCTTTCTCTTAGTCAGTGGGAAGGGTAAGTTAAGGGAACATCAATAAGCTGTGATATCCACAATTCATGAAGAAATCCTCCTAAAGTATGATGCTCTAAAAACAGAACTATGGGACAAAGAAGCACTAATTGCAAATCACTGTAGAACAACAGCACTTATTCTTTATACTGTGCCACCAAGCTAAATTGCCCAGTTCCAAAACTATTATCAACACCAATTAGAAGGAATCATAAAACAAAACAAAACCGTTTTTTTTTTTTTTTTTTTTTTTGCTATGGAGTCTTTCTTCCACTACAGGAATTTGGCTGAGGCACCATCATTAATTATACCAACAAAGCACATAAAAATTGTTTTAAAAAGTTTTGGTAAGATATTTTAATACATATGAGTGTTGGGGTGAAACCTCTTGAGCCCGAGAATCTTAAAAGTGACCAATTAAATAGATTGTTGTTCTAAGTACAACAAGATTACCAAAGGTTTTGTTGGTCTGGTAACTGATGTCAATTCTAACTCTGGAAGTCCAGAAAGGATAGGTCAGATCATAAAAGTTACATGTGAATATGTACACTGGTATACAGGCCTTGAAAGAGGTTTTAAAGTATTTACTTTTCAAAGCAAGAGAAAACTGAAAATAAAAATTGCCACATCATTTGAGTATTTTGCTGCATCAGTATCATTCATTCATTCAACCTGTCATCTGTCTCCCCTTCCCCACTCTTATCCTTCTCATTGCCTCTAGAATCAGCTTTTTAAAAAATCGCATGACTCTAGTTTAAAGACCTCTACTTACTCCCTTCAGCCCAGGGGATGGAGTTCAAATTCTAGCCAGGATGCCTGAGGCCTCTCCCATTCTGACTTGGTTTTCTTTCATTTGCTGGTTTCATTTTTCAACCTGCCTCTACTACATACCATAAACTCTGAGTCAAGACTTCTCAAATGGATGGAAGACCATCCGCATCAGTATGGAAAATGCAGATCCCAGGACCCCACCCAGATCTACTAAATCAGAATCTGTGGGGAGAGGGCCCAGGAATCTGCATTTTAAGACGCACCAGAGAGATTCATATGTACATTGAAGTTTGAGAATCATTATTACCAACCACGTTACTAAATCTCAACACCTTGGTTTACCGCTGTAGGACTTTTCAAATTATTAACACCACATATTATGTCAAAATTTTCAGGCTAGAAAATAACATTATCTATAGTAAAGAATGGGTTCCTCCCAAAGAAGAGTGTCTGTTCTTCCGCCAGTGGAAACTGCACAGGTGAGGAAGGAAGAATGTAATTACATTGGCTCAGGGTGAAAGGGGGTTAAAGCCTCAACACTTTTTCCACGTCTATAAAAGAGGATTTTCCCAAACCTCCTTTCATGGTCTACTCCCAAGTTATCATTTCCAATAAATATCTACACCTCCACTATGAACTTAGGTAGACTAAAATGCCACCTACCTTATACCTTTGGACTTTTGCATACATCCTTCCCAATTAAGACCCAACATAAAAGTTACTTTCTCTAGGAAACCTTCCTGGGTCCTAGGCCATAGTGAATCTCTTCACCCCATGCCCTTATTTCATTTTCTCATGTCAATTTCACAATTTCTCATGAAATTTTCACTTGTGAAAACTTCAATTTTCACAAAATACATTTTCTCATGTATTTTGGATGTAACTCAAATGTCCCTAGGCCTCATAGCTTGTGGTTACAAATGCAGTCATGTTGGTGATAGTACCTGAATTCATTAACTTGGTAACCTCTTTCGCCCTGTGAGCTCAAGGGTTGTTTTCTTGTGTTCGAGAACTGAGTCCACACACCTGGGGCTTCCCTCCACCAATCCCTCTGCCTCTACCTCCACCTGAATTCAAAAGCCAACAACAAAATCCCTACACACAAATCCGGCCTCAGGTCTGGCGCCATCTGCCCAGTAAGTCCAGAGTCAGGTCAGCTGACACAGCTCCAGTGTGCTCGCATCTCCCTCTGATAAGCACAAACTTTGCCATCTGCGCACCTCACAGAGACGGCACTTGGAGCTCCAGAGGCACTCTGAACGTTTGGCAAATGGCTTGAGAACAAAATTTTTAACCTCACAACTGGGATAAACGCTAGAAAAAAACACCAGAGGAGGAAAGCGCGACCAGGGCTTGAGAGAACCTGGTCCCAAGTCTCCTGGCTATTAGCGGACGCCGTTTTCATTGTGAGACAGAAGTAGGGTTGCCAGATGCTTTCTACAAAATCCCTCGGATGCACTGGGTACATCCCTATCAGGAGGTTCAAATGCCGTGTGAACCCGGGCACCGTGCCACCCCCGGGGGAAGCGAGAGGAGCTCTAACCATGGGGCGTCAAGAAGCGGCTCCTCCGGGCCTGTAGAGTGGGACGTGGGGCCAGGGCTGTTTTCCGCGGGCAACTGGAGTTGGAGACGACTTTGCTGGATTCCGGGTGTCCAGAAACGCGTGGGACGGGAAGGCCGTCAGCATTTTCCCTACAGCCCAGGTGGGGGAAGATGAGGTGGTCTTCCGGTGGTCTGTCCGTCGGGGGGGGCGCCACGCGCGGAGGCTGGAGCTGCCCGCTGCTAAGCGCCTCACCGAAGCTTGCCGCGCCCTGCGCGGGCTGCCCGCGGGAGCTCCCCGCCACCGCGGACCCCGGCGTGGATCCGCCATCCCGCGCGGATTTAGGCGCCGCGGGCGGCAGGGCGGGGCCTCGGGGCGGGGCGGGGCGGGGCTTGGAGGGGGCGGGGCGGCGCTGGAAAGGCGGGCGTGTGGAGGAGGGTAGGGAAGGGAAGAGAGGGAGGGAAGGGGAGGGGAGAGAACCGGAGGGGAGGGGGCGGCCGGCCGCGGGGAGTGAGTCACCTGACCGCTGCCCCAGCCGCTCGCCGGGCTGCTCGCTGCCGTCAGTCGGGCCGCGCGGCGCCTCGGCTCTGGTGAGTGCTTCGGCAGTCCCACCGGCCCTTCCCGGGCAGGGTCTGCACAGCGCCGCGCGGGATCGAAGCCGACGGCCCGTGAGGGGTAGAGCGGCGAGGGGGCCCTGGCGGGCAACTCTCTGGGTGGAGGCGCTTAGTGGGGCCGACGGTGGGGTGGCTGCGGCCCCTGTTTCTGGAAGTGGCCGCGTCGGCCGGAAAGGGCGATCTGTCGGCGCGCCGTGGCTCCCTGCGCGTGGCCAGCGCGGTTGTTTACGGTCGGCGTTGTACTTTACCCCCGGGCGGGCGCGGCGGGCGGGGGCGGGGGCGGGGGCGGGGGTGAGCCAGGGGCGGCGGGGTCCGGGGCACCTCTCCTCCCTGTGGGTCCCCTTGGGGTCCTGCCCCGGCCCCCCTTCCCGCACCCTCCAGCCCGCGGGCCGCCGGGGCTGTGACACATCAGCACCGCCCGCGCGGCCGGGCCAAGGGCCGCGTATTGTCCTCCCGCCCCCACCCAGCGCCCTCCGCTGCCGCGGCGTCCAGCGAGCTGTTTGCCTGAGCTCTTGGCCCTGGTGTGTGTGTGTAGCCCGTGTCATCACGTGAGAAAGGCCGAGTTGGCGGCTGGTGCAAAAATACCACCTTCTCGGGCTGCATTTTAAGAAGAGTGGTTTGGGGGACTGGAGATCCCAGGTCTCCCTTTGTTGGAGTTTTGCCCACACGTTGTAATTGAGACTCTCACAGTATGGTGAGAGTGGGTGTTGCTTATCGAGACACCAGCTTTGTGCTCGTCTAATGTAACACGAGTGCCATTGCTTTCTCGTTGTAACCCAGCGGTTTCATGTCATTGAGTGGAATTGTGCAGAATGTTTTTATGCAGTGAGCCTTATGGTTTAAACGGGGTGATTGAAGGTATGGTGTAGTAGTAAATGTAGAACAACGTGTGCGAAAACAAGCTACGATGTCATGCGTGAAGGAACAAAGACTTCTATAGGGATGCTGATCTTTTTTGAATTGTCCGTGTTGGGACTGTTATCCATGACCCAGGTCTTTGTTTCACATATTTTAACACTCCTTAAACCCCGGAGGGTTTGCATTTAAGGCGGTTGCAGAAAGATAAAAGGGTGGAATTACCCGACAGGTTCGTGGTGGAGCATTTGGGTGCTTCACATGGTCAAGCAAAGAAATGGAATGCTTCTTCCTGGTCTTGGGCAGTGGTGCAACGACTGGGCTGGGCTTGACGGCACTTGCCACTTCTGCCTTTGGACCCCTTAAGGAAGACTAAGGGGAAAAGGCTTTTGGTGAGTCAGACTTGTGCCAGCTTGGAGTTGGTTGGCTTTTGGTGCTGACTGCATCGTGTGTTATTGTTGTTTAACCTATACCTGTGTCAAGTGGTTTACCATTGTTTAATATGTTGGTTGGATGACAAGGTGAAAAGTGGGGTTGCTGAGTCATTCCCCCTAGCCTGAGAGGTAATTAGGAACAGCTGGTGCAGATACTGTCATCACATGCCTCCATTATAAAAGGCCAAGGAACACTCCAGAGGGGTTGCTTCATGAGGCTGAAGGGAACCCAGTGAGGTTGTCTGTTTTGATGCAGGTAGTTTGTGGGTTAAGTGCAAGCACACTTTTAGGAAGTGTACCCTTGAGGTGGTGTTTAAACATAGAGCAGGCTGGTGACCTACTGCCTGAGAATAAATCTGTGCTTGAGAAAGCTAAAGCTGGGGAAGAAATTTGCATCTAAGAGTAGGAGTAACCCAATAATTGTAATGAAAATATTTACAACTTTTACAGCTGCCCTTCCTCCACCAGTGGTCTATATATTTCAAAAAGTGAACTTAATTTGTTTTTAAAGTGTCTTTATGAGAACACTGAAAGGGCCTTCCTCTTAAGTTTTAATGCTCCCTCAACCCCCCACAATTTTTCATGCCTACTCTAATAGTCTCTGGTGGCAGGTTTCATTGGGTCAAGTCTAGAAAGAGCCATCTAATGAAAGGCGAGCCATATGTGTCTGGTCTCTTGGTATAGTGTGCTTAGTTTCCTATTACATCTTGTGTTATTATTCTAGATGCTTTAAAAATGAGTGCACGACACAGTATACCAGGCTCCATTGCCAACAGTGCAAAAATGGATAGCATGAAGGAGGTGATACGGATTTTAACCTGTAGTCAAAGCAACATATAATTTTTGATGGCAGTTCACCTGAAACATTTTATGTTAGAAAAAACGATTACTTTTGTTATTTTTAATTTGGGACGAGAAGAGATTAGAAATCATGAATGTTTTAGGATTGGGGTCTCCAAGGTAGGATGCAGGATGACTCATTGGGAAAGAAAATATTAAAACGTTTATTATTAAAATTGAACTTTTATGTAAAATAAGAATTTAAATCCAAAGTACAGATGAACTGTAGTACATGCACGTTATATAATGTGGGTTCATGTCCCCCTCTTTAGAGAGGAACTTAAGAGTTTATTGACTGCCTGGTAATATTCTTTTACCTTTCTCAGTAGTGGCACAATTTTGAACACATTCTCTTAATGCAGTTGAAACTGAGTGCAAATTTTTAAAAAATAAATTTTAATGTCTTAGGTAATTCATTATTCAAAAGGATATTTTTGGTAATAAAATAATTATTTCCAGCTTCTATTTAGTAAATATAGTTTCATTTCTTTATTCATTTCTTAGATTGGATCAATAATAGCGGACAGTTGCACTCTACTCCCCCATTAGAGTGGGATTACAGTAAACAGTATTTGTATGATAGGGTCATCTTCTGAATTTCTCTGTAGCCTGAACATTAGGACTATCCCACCGCCAATGCTATAGAACAAATGGTAGTGTGAGGAAAACAGCTTTGGTTCTTTTCTCCTCTCATCCCCTTTTTTCTATTGATCTTTTCTTTGTACTTACTTTCCTGCCTCCAGGACTTTCAAGGGAGATGTCTTTGATTTAAGGAGATGAACTCTTCAAAGCCCTGCTGAAGAAGCTAGGAGAACCACCCACTCAGCTCCCTGTGGATGGTTTTTACGCTTTTCCCTTCATCTTCCTGGTATCTTTGTATGCTTAAAGCCATATGTGCCATCGGTTTTTTGGAAGTCAGTTAAATCAGTGGAGAGGGTTACTCATCCATCAGTTTGTTATAAAATATTTAACTATAAAAAGATTTATTAGTTTGTAATTTATCATGTTGTTTTCGAGTAGGTGGATTTTGGTAAGAACAGTAATTTTATCAGTGTGCCTTTTGCATTTAAATATTTTTTAAAAAAAGTAAAGTGATTATCAGATCGTGGCCCAGGACTCATCATTTTCCAAGAACCTAATGTCTCTTTATGTACTCTGTTTTCTTTATTTTTTTTATTTTTTTATTTTACATGGGCAGGCACCGGGAATCGAACCCAGGTCCTCTGGCATGGCAGGCAAGCATTCTTGCCTGCTGAGCCAACGTGACCCGCTCTGTGTGCTCTGTTTTCATCTGAGGAATATTCCCAACATGGCTCAGCATTCTCCCCAAGAAAGAATCCAACACATACTCAAATTAGAAGGAGAAATAAGAGAAAGCGTCACTGGTTCTTTTAATCATATTTTCTACATTGATGAAAAAGCGTTCGCCTGGCTCAGTAGAGTTCTTTGCATACATAACTTCAGTCCTAGCTGTCATCCAGAGAAATCAAAGGAAATGTCAGGTAGGGGTGAGTAGCTGCTATCAGCTTTCCTTACCTAATGTTCCTGGTAAAGGACTTTCACAAGTACTGATCAAACTATATTTCTCTGGATTTTTTAAAAAATGTGGTTTGTTTCTGAGAGTGCATCTGTTGTCACTGGCCTCATTCGTCTCTTCCACTGGGCTTCAGGAAGGTTTTGTCTTTGGCTATTTTCTGTAATGGTTGCAAGATGGCTGCTGCAAGTTCAAGTGTCACAGGTAGATAGGATTAAGTTTCCTGGAAGAAGAGAGACTCTTTTCTGGGGTCTCTGTCAGTGAGAAAAAAAAACCCTTCCCAAAGCCTCCTTGTAGATGCTACCCTATCCCTCTCAGATCTGTTACTGGGCTAACGTTGCATACGAGCGTCTGCCTCAGCCAGTGTCAAAGGAAATGGGTCCACTGTAATTGGCTTAAATTGATTATGATTCATCTTGGGTTGGCTCCCCAGATATACACAGCCTCAGGGAGTGCGTACAAATGTGAACACCATCAACGCGCTTAGAAAATGAGGAAACGAGTGGTTGCTGGGTGGTTGGTCTGCAGTGTCGTCCTTGTGTTTACACCACTGCCATTGCACCCATATAAACACACAGATGTGCAGTCCTGAGTAGAAAAAAAAAATGCTGTTGTCTTTGGATGTGGAATTTTAGGTGTTTTTTTCTCCCTTTCATGGGTTATATTTTCTGCTCTGATCAAGTATTACTTTTGCAAACAGATCAAATAGGTATTTTAATTTTTCAATTTAAAATTTTAAATGACCATTTTACCAAAAATGTACATGTAAAAGAAATGATATATACAGTACTTTAAACAGCTCTAAAGTTCTGTTGTTCTCTTAATGTTTTCAGGGGAGGAAGAGCCCTCCATGCCAGGAGGGCTGCTGGGTGTCTCCATCTGAAGGGCATGTCCACCTGCAATACCTATGGCTTTCCCTGGGTGGTGAGGCTAGCCTGGCTCCTATAGAATGGCTGATTCAGTGGCCAGAGGAATCAGGGTTCTTTGGAATGCAAATGCTTGAATCAGGGATACAGGCAGGATCATCCCTCCCTCTGTCTTCACTTGCATCATTCCCTTCCTAAGAAGGAAAGCTGTCCTCTTGGTTAGTCTTGTTCACTCTGCCTTTCAGACTTCAAGAGTAATGGCACCTTAAGTTTATATAGTGTTCTTTTCGCACCCCTAAACTTTTCAGAGCGCTTTTATATGTTCAGAGCACCATTGTGCGTTTCATTCTTGTCTGGTCCTCGAGCCCAAATTTTATGTGAAATTTTATTCGTAAAGAATGAATAGTGTAGAGTCACAGAATAAAAATTGATTATAATTTGTTTTTCCCATTTGAAAGTAGCCGATAGACTATGAAAAATGGTCAGAGTAGGCTTCTGAGAACTTAGCACTTCTTTGGATAGAATTTAGAAAGACTTACTCATTCTGCTGACATAGTTTTTGTCTCAGATAAAATGAAATAGTATTTACCTACTCAGTGTTTACTCAAATAACATTTAAACAGATATTTCAGTTTTTTTCTTTTTATATAGCCCCCAATTCTTAATTTTGACTAAATCTTATAATTATCGTGTATTGGAAAGTAGCTCTTGTGGGCTAGAATGGAAAATGTAGAGTGGTTAAAAACTCTCATTTCCAAGATCATTATTTTGATTTCCAAATTAAACATAAATTGCAAAAAAAAGATTTAAAAATTTTAGTGTTGGTTTAAGTATATTGAGATATTGTAGCGCTATGGTGGCTGTCAGCGATTAGGCTATTTTTAAATAAATCTTTTAAATTTAGTACCTTTACTTGAGTTAAAAAGTTATAAGTCTGTGATTCATTTGAAATACTAATTGCTCTGTTGTAACTGCTGCCTTATTTAATTCAAATTATTTGTTTTACTCTTAGTCCTTTACTTTCCATTCAAGTTTACTATGAGTTGCAGCTAAGTGGTATTTAAGGAATGGCTGGGAATTTGAAGAGCACATCTTTTTGTTGTTGTTCTGTCTTGGTTTTTCACTTACTGTGTATATAAATTCGTAGACCTACACAGGGTCATTTTAACTTTGAATTAATTTTAGGGCTTTGACTTCCAGGCAGCTAGAAATAAATAACTTGGATCATTGTTATAATTTTTACAGTTTGAAAACAAAATGACATGGAATCTTTAATATTTTATTATGACTTTAGAGCACAGATAATACTTCTCTATTGAAAGTAGCTTTTAATAAAATATCGCCTAGCTTTCTTTCCTTTTTGAATTTTCCAAATGCAGTTGTGTGTAACTATAGACTTAGATTTTTTTCAGCATAGTTTAGTGTCAGATCCCTTTTAATTATATATGAAATTGGTATGTAATCCAAGAAATGTTAATCAGAAATTAATTAATCAGATATTGACTATAAGGGAAATTTTTCTATAAAATGTCTATTTAATCTGTTTGTATTACATTATTTATTCTCATAGGAACTTACTTTTTTTTGTATGCTGTATGGCGGAGTCACATTTCATTCTTTTTCCATGTGAATATCCCGTATCGCAGCATCAATTGTTGAATTTTTTCTTGTTTGTTTGTTTTTGTCAGGTTTGTCTGTTTGGGAAGTGTATGGGCCAGGAACCAAACCCCTTGTACTTTTATCTTACTTCCTATTACTCTTTGTTCTTCAGTCTTTTCCCCCATTTTAGCCCCTCCTTTCCATCATGCCACTCAGGCCACGCGACATTGATTGCACTGTATTATTTGGAGCCGTGGGTGACAACCTTTCTGACCTTGTTTAAGTTAATGAACCTCTCAGAGCATCAGTTTTCTCATCTGTAACATAATTAGGTCAGATAGATGAATGTACATTTTTAGTTAGAAATTCTTAACTCTATGAAATTAGCAATTATGTACCTTAGGCAGACTTGTGCAGTTTTTAATACATTCCTTTTACTTTGTTGAGATCTTTATTATATACTAAATTTTTATTGAAAAGATTCAAGGATCTTTGGATATTGTAGTTTAATTCTTGGATTTGTAGAATAATTTCCAATATACTTTTCTTTTGTCACTTGCATAATGGCAATAGTAATGATAAAATATTAATGATCTTGTGCCAAGTACTGTGCTATTCATTTTAAATGTATTTAATCCTTAATATACATAAGTGTTGATGTTCATGGGGAAGTTGGGTAATTTGCAGAAGATCACACAACAGGTTAAATCAGCAGAGGCTTAATTTTATTCCAGTACTGCTGTTGTTTCAGATATGATCCTGCTGAAAGTGTTAAAATAACACTTGATTGTGCATATTTGTTTAGCACTTTATATTTTAGAAAGGGCTTTTATGTGAAGGAATTTTGTGAGATAAGCAGGGCATAGGAACTTAAGTTGTTCGGATGGCAAGACCTTCTGACTTGTGGGTCTTTTCTTCCTTATTTGATTTTAACAGGATTATTTGTTTCCACATCAAACTACTTTTTCATTTTGGATTTCAGTGAAATTTAATTTATTATATAGTGATTATTGCAAAGTATCAGTTTAGGCTACTGTGTTTAAGATTTTCCCATGAATTTTCCATATAGTGACAAACTAATATCTGCTGATGATGGGAGGAAATATCTTATAAAAAGGAAAAAAATAAGTGGCATTCCGTAGAGACTATAAGACAGTGGAAGTACATGTGAACTGCGTTTTTAACAAAGGCTTTTTTTTTGGTAGCTGTTTATTTTAACTAATGGTTTTCAGATTTTAAAGTAATGTGTGTTTATTGTTAAGAAACAAAAGAAGAAAATAAAAATTTGTAGATGTAACCATGTTAATATTTTGATATATATCCTAACTGGGAGAGGAGGGAACCAAGATTTCTCAGACGTGCCTGGTACATATATAACTAGTAATGAGTACTCAGGAGTGGTTGGATACATGACGTGTTGAAGTTCAGGGGAGAAAGTTGGAGGGCTAGACCATAAACATGGGCCAAGTCCTTGTAGTGATCATGGCCCACCTGTGCCTCTGCAGGAGTTCTCCTAGGGACATTTGGAGACAAAAGAAAGGAAAGATCTGGGGACCAAGCCCTAGGCCCTCAGCATTTAGAGGTTTAGAAGAGAAGGAAAATCCAGCAAAGGAATTGACAAGTAACTGCCAGTGAGGTCAGTGGGCAATCAAGTTTGTGGTACCCTATCCTGTAAGTGAAGAAAGGCTTTCAGGGAGGTAATGATCATCAAGAGGCTACAAAAGAAGAGGACTGAAAATCTGCCATTTGACAATGTGGGGGTCCTTGAGCATCCTCAAAAAAGTGCTTTCTGTGGAGTGAAGGGAAAAAGGCCTGATTTTAGTAGGCTCAAGTGAGATTAGGAGGAGAGGGAAGTGGAAGACAGTGTGAATGTAAGTGGCTCATTTTGGGAGTTTTGCTGTAAAGGGATCAGAGAATAGTTGGTAAAAGAGGAGGGGGGAGGATCAAGGAATTGGTGGAGCCATTACAGCCTGTTTTGTCTATGTAGGAATGTTGTATATTCATATTTTCCACCTTTTTTTCTTTAGTCTTTGCAGAAGTAAGTTTTGTTGGTCTTTTTAATTACTCTTAGCTCTTGGTTTAATTCATCAGTTCTACTAAAAGCAAAAGTAAAATTTTATTGTCTGAGTACCTTTTTTTGTGGAGGATCAATAGATTTCATTAGATTCTGAAAGATTTAGAAGTTCACCACTCATTTCTCTAGGTTACCTTTAAATTTTTTAAGATCCTATTTGAATTAGTATCTCTGTCAA
Organism: Myrmecophaga tridactyla; assembly: GCA_004026745.1. Taxonomy (NCBI): domain Eukaryota; kingdom Metazoa; phylum Chordata; class Mammalia; order Pilosa; family Myrmecophagidae; genus Myrmecophaga; species Myrmecophaga tridactyla. Next base: position 11,618 of record PVIY010013247.1, on the reverse strand, counting down.
TATAAAATATTAAGCAGTATGTGAAACATTTTTCCCAAACAAGAGGACATTTTGTATTTTTTATACCATCACCATCTCCTGGTTTAATCAAAATAATCTAAAATTTTAGTTCAAGATAATTTTCTTTTTATCAAAATACGTTTTCTATTTGAAGAATCATAAAATTTCATTAACACAGTAAGTTATCAACTTAGACTTAGCTGAGATTTACATTATTGTTTACTCTCTACTTAAACATTTTAAAAATTGAGGTTTTTAATGTAATAAATGTTCTTACTTAAAAAATACAGAGATTTTTCTTGGAAAACAACCTCATCTCCTATACCCCACCTTATTCTTAGTTCTGTTTTATAGATATTTGCGTATTTACTCATTTCTACCTTTTTTTGCGGGTGGTTGTCTCTGTGTCTTGGTTTGTTTATTAACTTAAGAAACAGGCTGTCTGTTGACTTCCTGTTATGATGTATTGTGATTTTGTTTGCTTACACCATTTCCCCACCTACATTTATAATTATGTCATTAATTTCTGCTATTGGTCACTACTGCAACTCCAAACATTTTTGATTATTTCATTACTCTAAGATAGTATCTCCTGAATCTGCATGTTATATGTCATATAGAAATACTATCCTTCTTTTCACTTCTCTCTAATTCCATCTCCCAGCCTGTCGTTTTACTTCTCTTTTGTCAAGGTTAATAATATTTACATTCTGTTTTATAACCATAATTAAATCTTCCATTATTTGTCTATTCTGAAAGTTGAAAACCAATTAACAGTGTTTGTGTTGTTACAACTATGTCAATATTGGATACTGTGACAAGTAGTGTGCTTTAGACTTCAGTGCTGCTGCCTTGTGCTACTAAAACATTTCTAGCATCAAATTCATATAATAGCTAATGATTATTGAATGCTCACTATGTGCAGACGCTGTCTTAAGAGCATGATGTATACTATTTCCTTTGATCCTCCCAACAATCGTGTAGAGTAAATACTGTCATTGTCCCTACTTTTTTTTAAGAAAAAGGTATTTTATCATTGATAGAGATGTAACTTGAACTTGCCCAACTGGCAGGCTATAAAATGTTGTTTTGTGCTATTCAGCCTGCAGTGATGGCTAGAGCAGCTAGCTGTTTGTGAGGTTCTGATAGTGTCCTTAAGTCCTTAGATGTACTCTCTGGTAGTGACTCTGGCTTTCCCATCTTCAGCCCTGAATTTGGGGTCTTAGGGAATAAAATAGTATAGAAATGCACTCTTTTGGGAGAATTTTTGAATTTTTGGGAATTTTCATTCTTTGCTTTTTTTTTTTGTCCCTTTTCTGAGCTTTTTGTAGTAGTCTTAAGTTAACTGGGATAGTAAATATTGCACTCCCCTCTCTGCTCATTAGTTGTTCATCTAGAGAAACGTACCACTAACATCAAATGTAATAGTAGGTGTTGAGCACTTTCTAAGGCAGTAAGGCAAGGATGCCCACTTCCCCATTTTGATCCAGTCACTGCATTGCAATAAGGCAAGAAAAAGATATAAAGGGTATAAATATGGGAAAGAAAACTGTCTTTCTTTATAGATGATATGATGGTATACATAGCAAATCCTAAGGAATCTATAGAACAACTACCAGAATTAATAAGGGAATTAATCAGAGTTACAGAATTCAAGGTTAATATTTTAAAAATCGAACTATGCTTATATAGTAGCAGGAAACAAATTAGAAAAATAAATTAAAAAACAAGTCCATTTATTCCATTTACTGTAACTCTAAAAAACACAAAGTACTTAGGAAGTGAGTATAATAAAAGATGTATAAGACTTCTTTACAAAAACATTAGAATAATGCTGAGAGATATTAAAGATACTAAATAAATAGAGAGACGTGCCATATTGAAGTGTTGGGAGACTCGATCTAATAGTTGTCAGTTCTCCTCAAACTGATCTATAGATTCAGTACAATCCTAATCAAAATTTTATGGGTTCTTCAACTCAATAATGATAAAAAAAAAGCCCAATAAAAAAATGGGCAAGAATTGAACAGATATTTCAAAAAAGGAGATACACCAGATATTCAAATAAACACATGTGAAGATGCTCCATATTAGGGAGATGCAAATAAAACCATAGTTAGATAGCACTGAGCATTTATTAGAATAGCTGATTAAAAAATCTGACCACGTTAAGTGTTTGTGAAGATATGGAACAACTGAAATTGTTGAATGCTGCTGGTAGCAATATAAAATGATACCACCACTTCACAAAAATTTTAACAATTTCTAAAACGTTAAACATATGATTTAGCTCTTCTATTCTTAGATATTTATTTACCCGAGAGAAATGAAAATATATATCCATGCATTGAAGCTTTATTACGGAAGCCCCAAACTGAAAACAGTGCAAATGTGCATCTTTATTACAGTAGTGTATCAACAGCTGAATGGGTAAACAACTTGTGGTGTATCTGTACAAACAGAATACCACTTAGCAATAAAAAGGAACAAATGCCTGATGTGTACAACAGCATGTGGCTAAGTTGTTAACGCTGAATGAAAGAAGCCAGAAACAAGTATATAATGTATGATTCCATTTATATAAAGATCACAGAAAATGCACACTCATCTATAGTGATAAAAAGCAGATCTAGGTTACCCAGAGCCAGGGCACAAGGAGGTGTGGTTTGGAGCTGTATGTACCCCAGAGTAACATATTCTTAAACTTAATCCACATCTGTAGGTGTGAACCCATTGTAAGTAGGTCTTTTTTGATGAGGTTACTTCAGTTAAGGTGTGATCCTTGACTGAAGGGTCGGTATTTATCCTATTCCTGGAGCCCTTTAGTCCCTGAATGAAATTCAGGTAGAAAGCCATGGGAAGCCAGAAGAAGATGGAGAGACCAAGAAAGGCTACCATGTGTATTGTTATGTGACATGAGCCAAGCACCAAGGATCACAGCCAGCCAGCCGCAGGGCACCAGTCTTTGGGAACAAAGTGTCACCTTGATGACACCTTGATTTGGACTATTTGTAGCCTCAAAACCATGAGCTAATGAATTCCCCTTGTTTAAACCCAACTGATTGTGTGGTATTTGCTTGAGCAACCATGTAAACTGCAGTAAGAGGGACGGACTTCAAAGGGCTATGTGAAATTTTGAGTGATGGAAATTTCTCTGTCTTGATTGTGGTGGTTTCATGCATATATACAGGTGTCAAAACCCATTGAACTGTATGCTGTAAACAGATGCAGTACATTGTATGAAAATCATACCTCAAAGTTGATTAAAAACAGTATAGTACCTGATAAGAGCATGATACAAGATTTGTATACAGTAAATAAGCTTTGTTGATAGGGAGCAATTCTAGTTGCTAGTTCACATTTTCATAACAGTCATATTCCATTGAGATATAACAGTTCTGTTAGGAATTAAGTGGCTGCCAAATGTGTTAAACAAATAAAAGACTTCATTGTTTCTTAAATTCTTTGCAGTAAGAAGGTATAACACTGCAATTCTATTACTTTTCTTCTGGTTCTGCAACTTGGAATTCCTGTGTTCCCTTTTCTTCTTTTATTCTCTTCCAAGTTATTCTAAATTTATTTCCAGAATTATCAGATTAGATTTTTTAGTTGGGGAGATGGAAAAAAAAAACGGCCTTCTGTTTCTGATCTTTTAGGAGGCTAATCTGTAAACAACTGTCTTCAGACTTCTCTAACTATTCAAACTCCCCTCTCTCAAGCACAGCTTTGGTTTCAAATATGGAATTATTAGATCCAGCAAATTTGCCAAAGTTCTGTGATTTAAATTTGTTTTATTTTTTGGCATGTGCAGGCTTCAGGAATTGAACTGGGTCTTCTGCATGGCAGGCGAGAATTCTACTACCGAGCTATCCTCCCACCACCTTAAATAGTTTTTAATATTAGGAAAACTAAATGGAAAAAAGTCCCCAGCTTTCCCTCGAAGGGACCTCACATAGTGTTGTAATAGTCCTGAGCTGCAAAAATTATAGGTTTTTTCTTTCCTTTTTTTTTTGGTTATTTAAAAAAAACAATGGCATTTTTAACCATATAATTTTTTTTCAAGGTTGAATTAACCATATAATTTTAACATAAACTGCCAGGACATTTTCCCATCTAGCATTGTAAAATTCTAAAATTTTAGGGGATGCCATTTTGGGAGCTGCTGTAGGCATTTCTGTTACAAACTTTAGTTCAAACTTTTCTGCTTGTTTTCATTCAGGTTTTCTGGTTATATTTAACCATGCACCTTTATTCAATTATACTTCCTTCCTTTTCTTTAAGGCTGATAAAAATGAATTTTTAAAATTTATCAGATACAGATATTTAAACAAGTGGGATAATTAAGACCTGCAAAAGATTAAAGAATATAGCAAATCTTGGGTCACTAATTTATTCTTACCGGTCTTCCTGGCAGGCCCCATCTCACAAATTAGTGTGTAAGTCAGATTTTAGGAGCTTGGGAAGAATATTGGCTGAAATTACTGTCTTTGATTTAAGATCCCAGAAACGTTTTGATGTTAAAGTTATTTTGAAGTTAAGAGCAGAAAAAAAATGTGGCTTAAAAATACTCCTTGCTATAGGCATTTATTTTCCCCTTAAATTTTAAATAATCTTTCAAGAAAGACCCTTAGAGGAAAGACAAAGGCTGAAGGGTGTACAAACATGATACTCTTGGGTCTTAACCATTCACTTGCAGAATTGAAGATAAGGACCACCTAATTTCAGAAATACTCTTTCAGACTCTTGGGGTATATTATAACAGAAACTGGCCTTAGTGGATTTTGAAACTTAGGAGAGGACAAAGAAGGATGGAATGTTAAGAATAATGGCCTTAATTTTAGGCCATTGGAGATCCTGCCTTTAAATTGAGTGAGGCAAAAATAATTGACAGGGTGATGGAGGTGGTATTAGGCAGAAGCAGTAAGGAGGGGAAGATGGAAATCTAAATGACCCCAGAAGGAAAGGCACATTCTGAAGAAATGGGCCTGGGCTGAGGTCCAGGCTGCTGCTTTCATGTAAACCCCAAGACACTTGCCCGTATCTGCCATTTCTGATGTTCACAGGTCCTTAACCACATAACCACTAATCCTTGACTTCAGATCTATTTTGGAAATAGTTGTTTTTGTCAAGTGGATGTTACAGTTACATGAGAACTGACCAGAAAGTAGTTTTTGTTTGAAGACTTACTGCACACAGATACCTTTCTGAATGCCTATTCTCCTGTGTAAATCGAGGATGATGATCATGGTTATCTCTTTCTTTCGCCCTGAAGCATCGTTCTCATTGATATTTCTAAGTCATCTTCTTGAATGTAGGACCTGTATTTTCATGGCCCCCAGGACAGTGGGTGGCACATGTAAACACTTGTAGAAAGAGCATTCTTCCTTTTTCAGTGAAGATAAAAAATGTTTGGATGATAGATAACCTTTTTTTTTTTTAAAGTAAATCCTTGATGTTAGGATTATTTTGTGTACTCTTCTACATTGAGAATTCAGAAACAGCGTAATCTTGAGATTTTTATAAATCATATTCGCTCTTTTGTACATATGTAACTTTGTGCTCGTGTGTTATGTGAATTTCTGTTAAATGACATGTTGAAAACCTGACTATGATCAGATGTTCACCTTAAGTTGCTTTTTAAATGTAAATTATCCTTTAAGTTACTAAAATGTAATAAGGCCACAGCATCTTACTTTCTTTATCATTTTGAAATGGTAACTGTATTAAAACTTCAGTTATGTATATTGAGTAGAGAGCAGAAGTTATTTCCAAATAGAGGTACAGGAAGCTTGAAAGTGCCTGTTCATCCATTATCAGCATTTCAGAATGAATCAGCAATTTGCTAAGATCAACAAATCTTTATTTTGAATTATAACAAGAATGTACATTTCTAAGAATGTAGAAAAGTTGGTATGTGACATAGGAATCTATTGGTGTTAATAAATTATTGGAATTTTTGATCTGTAACGTACCTTATATTTTACTTTCTAGATTTGAAAAATGTTAGAAAGTGACTGACAAATATTAGAAGGACATGCACCATTGCAACCTGGTTTAGTCATTATGTAATTAAGCTGTTGGGTAAAAATGAATTACTGACTACTCAAGTGAAATGATTTTCAGAATTAGGAAAATTGATTTTTAAAACGACTCTCGGTAGTTCCCCATACTGGTAAGGCCAGGGCTAGGATGTCTTCATTCATGCAAGTCAGTTGTATTGGCTGTGCTGAGAGTTGCCAGTACTTGTTCTTCTTGGGCTAGTTGTCTTGCAGGTGTGTTTTTAGTGCCCTGTTCCATATTCTGGGGCTCTCTGCTCCCCTTGCAGCTGCTGGAAAAGCCAGCCAAGGGTTTTCCCTAAATGCTTGGCTCAGTGGTGTTTCCATGTGTATTGAAATGACTGACTGGGTTGAGTTTGGAAAAAGATCTAGATACATGAGTTTTGGATTTATATCCAAAAGCCAAGTCATTCAGCATGTGCCTGCAATGGCAAGATACTCTCTTATATGCTGGCATTATGGCAGAGAACAAGTCAGATGAGGTTGAGACATTTAAGCTGAGACCTAAAGTGAAAAGTTAGATAGCTAGAGAATAGGAAAATTCATCCAAGTATCAGGCATAGTATGTGCAAAGGCCCTGAGATAAAAGTTTGGCACATATGGGACTGTAAGGAAGGATGGTGAGACTGTAGAATAGCAAGAGAGGGAGAGAATGACTCTAGATAAGACTGGATTACAATGAATGGAAACCCATCTGTGTAGGTCTGTGGAAATGTGTTAAGGATTTAAAATTGGTAATAAGAGAAGTTGGCAGACATGGTAATTTTCCACAAGGACGAAGTCACTTTGACTGATACGGTCAGCGTAAATTGAAAGGGACTGTATTAGTTTGCTAAAGCTGCTGGAATGCAATATACCAGAAATGGGACAGCTTTTAAAGAGGGAATTTATAGCATTACAGTGTTATAGTTTTAAGGCCATGAAAATGTCCAAATTAAGGTATCAACTAGAGGTTACCTTCACTCAAGAAAGGCTGATGCCGTTTTGAACACCTCTGTCAGCTGGGAAGGCATGTGGGGACATCTGCTAGCTTTCTCAAGATCTCAGCTTCTCCCCCGGGGGCATTTTCCTTCTGCATTTCCAAAGGTCTCTGGCTATGTGGGCTCTAAAGCTTTTTCCAAAATGGTTCCCACTTAAAGGACTCCAGTAAGTGACCCACCTTAAATGGGTGTAGACACTTCTCCATGGAAACCACCTAATCAAAAGGTCACACCCATAACTGGGTGGGTCACATCTCCATGGAAACAACTCTATCAAAAAGATCCCACTCAACAATATTGAATCAGGATTTACATGACTTTCCAGGGTACACGACAGTTTCAAACCTCACAGGGACCAAGAGGAGATTAGGCTTTTGTTAATATTATTATCATCATTCAGAGCAGCTAACACTTATTTGCTTGCTATGGCCCAGGCACTGTGCTAAACCTTTTACCCTACTCATCTCATGTAAATCTCACAACCCAGTGAAATGATGTTATTCCATTTCACAGTGAGAAAGCTAAAACACTGTGAGGTTAAGCAATTTGCCAAACGTCATACAACAAGGAAGTGGTAGAGCTGGGATTTGAACCCAGACGATGTATGACTCTAGACCGTGTGCTGTTAACCACTGGGCCTGTTCTTTTCAATGCAAGGGGTGATCCGTTAGTGGGTTATAAAATTGAGTGGATTGCTACTGGGATTTTTTTTTTCTTTTTAATCTATGGAATTAAAAGTATCAGAATAAGGTACCTGTAATAAGTATATATAATATTGATATGTGAAATTGTTTCATTTTTTATTTTATATAGTTATATTTGTATGTGTGTGAGCTTGTGAGAAGGCTAAACTACCTTTATCCAGGCAAGAGCTAATGATGGTTTGGATTGGAATTGGTGGCAGTGAAGATGGAGAGAAGCAGATCTCAAGTGTTAAGAGGTAGAGGCAGCAGGATTCAGCAAGAGACTAGATAGAGGGGCCTGAAATAAGGGAAATATCAGGACTCCCAGATTTCTGATGGGAGCAGCATCAGGTGAGGTGTGTGTTGTACGTCCGTCCACTGTAGGAAAGATAACCCATCTTTATCAAAAAGATCCCACTCAACAATATTGAATCAGGATTTACATGACTTTCCAGGGTACACAACAGTTTCAAACCTCACAGGGACCAAGAGGAGATTAGGCTTTTGTTAATATTATTATCATCATTCAGAGCAGCTAACACTTATTTGCTGCATGCTATGGGCCAGGCACTGTGCTAAACCTTTTACCCTACTCATCTCATGTAAATCTCACAACCCAGTGAAATGATGTTATTCCATTTCACAATTTTATAACCCACTAATGGATCACCCCTTGCATTGAAAAGAACAGGCCCACTGGTTAACAGCACACGGTCTAGAGTCATACATCGTCTGGGTTCAGATCCCAGCTCTACCACTTCCTTGTTGTATGATGTTTGGCCATCTTAGATAGCTCTCCCTGGTTGCTGTTTGTTTTACTACTGGATTCTCTAGTTCTTGTGGTTGCAGCTAATGGCACATGGGGTTGGCATCTTGCCCAAGGGCAGCAGTTGGCCACAAATCTGCCCCTAAAAATCCACCTAAATAGAGGTGTAGAACTCAGGATGAATTCTCTCTCTGGAAATAAAGGTGGGTAGTGAGTCAACTGGTGGCAGGACGAGAGTAAAAGTAGGCAAATTGTTTTTTGCTGGAGCTACCGTGGGTTCCAGAGAACCTTTAGTTTCCAGTGTTCAAGACCCAGAGTCCTCCTCTTTCTGAAGTTCAGGCCTGGTTTGATTGCTCCTGGCTTCCTTTGACGTTCCTATTATCACACATAGCCTTCCAGAATACCCCCTTTCCCCGACATACACATTAGTGCAGTGTCTCTGCATTCAGCAAATACTGACTGGAGACAGAATAATGGAGCAGTCAAATGATTGTATGAGTTCCCCTTCCCCATCTTATTCGTCTTCTGAACTTGGCCAAGATGATTATCTCTGATCCTCAGTTTCCTTATCTGTAAAACTGGGATGATAAGAGCTACCTCATCGGATTGTTATAAGAGTAAGTGAGGCAAGCAGTGTTTAGCACTTATACTTAGCACATTGCCTGGTGCAGAATTAGAGCTTAATGAATTTAATAAAAATAAATGTACTGTTGCTAGTTAGTATTATTAAGACTTGAACATGTATATGGACAAAGCCTATGGGAAAAAGGTGCATAGAAGAGGGTGGGCATATGTGAGAGAGGGTGTCAAGAGAACATGTTAGAATCCAGAGAAGCTGAGATGGTACGGGGTCAGAAACACATGTGCATGGTTTTCAACAGGTGGGGGAGCCTGTTGGAGGTGGGAGGGAGGGTTGGATCTCAGCTATGGTGGTCTACTGGGGAAGACACAGATTGAGGAGAAAGATGGCAACTTGAAAAGCTGCTGTGGAACACAAGTGATAGAGACAAATAAAATAATAGTTAAACAAGTCTGAGAGCCTGAGATTGCACACCATAAATTTATAGTGACACCAGTCTTCATGTTTTTACAGTTTTTCCCGGTTGTCCTGTGTTCAGCAGAATAATGAGCTGTATAAGTAAGACTTGTAGCTTTAAGGTTTGCAGGGCTGGGTCTCATGGCCAGCTGTTCTAGTTTGCTAGCTGCCGGAATGCAGTATACCAGATATGGAATGGCTTTTAAAAAGGGAAATTTAATAAGTTGCTAGTTTACAGTTCTAAGGCCGAGAAAATGTCCCAATTAAAGCAGGTCCATAGAAACGTCCAATGAAAGGCATCCAGAGAAAGGTACCTTGGTTCAAGAAGGCCGATGAAGTTCCGGGTTTCTCTTTCAAGTGAGAAGGCACATGGCCAACGCAGTCAGAGTTCCTCTCTCATCTGGAAAGGCTCATGGTGAACACAGTCAGGGTTTCTCTCTTATCTGGCAGGGCACGTGGTGAACATGGCATCATCTGGTAGGTTTTTCTCCTGGCTTCCTGTTTCCTGAAGCTTCCCGGGAGACATTTTCCTTCTTCATCTCCAAAGGTTGCTGGCTGGTGGACTCTGCTTCTCATGGCTATGTCGTTCTGCTCTGCTCTCTCTGAATCTCTCATTCTCCAAAATGTTTCCTCTTTTATAGGACTTTAGAAACTAATCAAGACCCACCCAAATGGGTGGAGACATGTTGTCACCTAATCCAATTTAGCAACCACTCTTGATTAAATCACATCTCCAGGGAGATGATCTAATTACAGTTTCAAACATACAATACTGAATAGGGATTAGAAGAAACAGCTGCCTTTACAAAATGGGATTAGGATTAAAACATAGTTTTTCTAGGGTACATAAATCATTTCAAATCAGCACACCAGCTATTAGTCTGGTTTGACTGGTGAGGCCAATGTGCTTTGGGGCTGAGGATACGTCTTAGAGAATGTAGAGAGCAGTCAGTTGTCTGTGTGATACTGTACACAAAAGATGCACAATATATTTGAATGATGGGTACTCCCTTCTATTCCTAACACTTCTTTGTTTTGATAACTGAAATAATAAGACCAATTGCCAAAAGGAATTTACTGCTCTTTTATGGGTACAACCCCAAAGCTGAGTTAGTTCTAGTATTTAATTTTGCCCTTACCAATGATATCATGTGGTAAGCTGAACCAGTAAATTATGGGTTGTGATCCTTAACAACTTGGGTAAAGTTTAACCACATAATAACAGAGAGCTCTTGTTTTCATTGACTACTTCTGAGAAACTTAACATTTCAGCTATTTGGGGGACTTTAAAAATAAGCACACACATAGAAGAGAATTTATAGGCACGTCTCATTTCATTTGTATCAAAAAAAAAAACTGTCTTTGGTTGGAATTTACCCATGATCTGGGTCTGTGCTATCTGAACTTAAGTAGTTTTTTTCTCCTTTCAGTTTTATTTAGAATATAGCAAATCTGAAAACAGTAATATTTGTTCATTTGCTGAACATTTGAGGACATTCCATGTGTCAGCAGTGCTAAAGTGTCACAAGAGGAAAATTGTCCAGGGATGGTGCCTGTGAGGAGCTGATAGTCTCCATTGCATGACTTTCCCAGTGGAAGGCCTGCGCAGGCCATTGGGGGCAGGAAAAAATATTGGAACTTCTCTTTTAACCTTTTATCTTCAGTTTCTGCGTGTTTTAGAACATGTGTGTTAGAATAGTAGCACATGTTCTGTAATATATAAACATACATATATTATGTACCCTTTTTTGCTATAAGGGTGTGTGTAATTTAAAGTGCGATGACTACTACTTATTAGTGTGTATTTTTAACAAGCCATACATTTTGATAACTCTATGTAATGTGTTAACATTTTGAGAAAACCAAGAGTTTCTGTAAAATGTGATAATCCATGTTCTTAAGATGAAGTAGTTTTATTTGTTGCTTATGGTCAGACTTGAGCTGCGTAAAAACACACATGGCCTGACAAATCTGAGTCATTTTCCTCTTTCCGTTGGAGGAACTTTTCCCTTTATGGAGTGGTGTCCCTTTGTTATGAAGCTCCACACCCTCTGACCATCTGTCAGATTTGAGGGGATTGGTGCTTGGAGAACAGTT
>PVIY010013246.1:0-59679 GCA_004026745.1 Myrmecophaga tridactyla | reverse complement strand
GTGAGCGGAGCTGCCTGCTGGGCTTCCCGGTCAGTGGAAAGGGGACTCGGCGTCTCGGCCTCCGGGGCCGACCTGAAGGGGAGCCAGGCTGGGAGTCAGTGCTGATGGGAGAAAGCGGGACCTTGGCGTTTCTTATGGTTATTCCAGCAGAACACGTGCTTCCCGCAACGCTTCCGAGCAGGGCCGCGCGCGCCACCGGGCTGCCGCCTACCCCGCAGTGCAGCCCCAGCCCGGCTGGCACCGGCTTGCTGGTGTCGGATATTTGGTCAGAAGGAGTCCACCGACTGTGCATTCGAGGAAACCCAGACACAAAGCTTTGGGATTTTTTTGTTTTGTTTTGATTTTTAATATTTTTTATTGTATAGTGTAACATATACAAAACAAAGAAATAAAAAAGCAATGGTTTTCAAAGCACTCTTCAACAAGTAGTTACAGGACAGACCCCAGAGTTTGTGGTGGGCTACCATACGATCATCATATTTTTCCTTCTGCCTGCTCCAGCACAGAGGAGGCTAGAGGGAATAAATATTTTTTTTATCATCACAATCGACTTTTTTTCCTTCTTTTTTTGTGAAAAAATGCCATATGTACAAAAAAGCTATGAATTTCCAAGCACAGTACCACAATTAGTTGTAGAACATATTTCAGACTTTGACATGGTTTACGATTCCACAATTTTAGGTTTTTACTTCTAGCTACTCTAAGATACTGGAGACTAAAAGAGGTATCAATTTAATGATTCAGCATTCATATTCAGTTGTTAAATCCTTTCTTCTCTGTATAACTCCACCATCATCTTTGACCATTCCATGTCTCTCTTTAGGGGTGTTTGGGCTATGGCAAATCTAAATTTTTGATATTGGGTCTGTCACTAATATGGGATAGGGAGATGGAACTATCTGATGTTGTGGAGAGGCTGGGCTAAGTTTCAGGACTTATCTGGACCAGGGACCCATCTGGAGACTGTAGGTCTCTGGAAAGTTACTCTAGTGCCTGGAACCCTTGTGGAATCTTATATATTGCCCTAGGTGTTCTTTAGGATTGGCTGGAATGGTCCTGGTTGGAGGTTGGCAGGTTATGATAGGTAGCAAGGTCTACCTGAAGCTTCTAACTAAATAGTCTCTTGACTGTTTGAACTCTCTCTGCCACTGATACTTTATTAGTTACACTTCTTTTCCCCCTTTTGGTCAGGATGGAATTGTTGATCCCACGGTGCTAGGTCTAGATTCATCCCTGGGAGTCCTCTCCCATGCCGCCAGGGAGACTTTCACCCTTGGATATCATGTCCCAGGTAGGGGGAAGGGCAATGATTTCACTTGCAGTGTTGTGCTTATAGAGACTGAGGCCACATCTGAGCAACAACAGAGGTCCTCCAGAAGTAACTCTTAGGGATACCTATAGGTAGTCTAAGCTTCTCTGCTACCTGCATAAGCTTCACAAGAGTAAGCCTCGTGATCGAGGGCATGGCCTATTGGGTGCCCCTAAAGTTTGACACAGTATCAGGGGATTCCCTGATGGTAAGGTTTAATAGTTCCATATTCTTTCTCTCATCCCTCAGGGAACTTTGCCAATACTCTCTGATTATCTGCTTAATATACTCTAGAATGTTTCCAGGCATTACAGTAATCTATACAGGATTAAAGGACCTCTTTCTTATTCTGGGCTCCCTGTGTTTCAATTGTTCGAATGAACTGTACAGAGAGAGCTTGAATTAGATTGTGCACTACAGAAAATTTCAGTTCCAGACCAGATAAACCTTTCTTCCATTGGTCTCAAAGAGTATGTGTGGTTCTAAAGTAGAGACACTGTCTTCCTTACTTCTGTGTTCTGAATTACTTTAACCCTAACCTGTTTGGCTTCATTCTTATCTCTAAATATCAGGTTATGTAAATAAAACAGCCTCTCAAAATCCAGAAATAATAATCACCACTCCAGACTTAATGTATCTGCTCTAAAATCTTACAATCTAGGCCCCTGTTTTCTTATAAGCATTTTCTGAAGGTGACCATGCCATTCTTGTTCTTTTGTTTCTGGCTTATTTTGTCTCACCGAATGTCCCACATGTTCATTCACATCGTTGCATGCCTCACGACTCTGCTCCTTTTAGTAGCAGCACAAACTTCGTTCGTAAGTACACACCATCGTTCGCCAGTCTACAAAGCTTTGTTTTTGCACCTTTCTTATCCTGCTTCAAAGCAATTTCGATTTTCTTGATAAACCGTCTGTATAGATGTGCTGACATTGTTCAACTTCAACTTTGTGAAAATTGTTCCTTGTACAGGCATGGTGGAGTATATGCAATTATAATTCTTCCTCTAGATGACTCCATATTTGTGCTAAGGGATAAATACATACAAAATGCACTGAAATCCTAAAGCATGCCTCTGAGAGACACTGTGGTAGGGCCAAGTTCAAAACGAAAGCACACTTGACTTGTGCTCCATCCTGTGCAGAACTCCGGGAGCAAAAAAGGTGCAACTCTGCCAATGAGTAAGGACATGGGCACAAGGATGTTCCCCGTGGCCCTGAAGTGTTAGGATTTCAGCTGTCTTTTCCTCCTTAAGACGTTTTATATTTTTCAATTGTTTTTATTTTTTTTTTCCACAAAAAGCATGCATTATTTCTGTGACCACAGATAATAAGGTTATATTTAAATTGGAAAAATCCAATAAATATAGGTTTTAAAACAAAATATGTACAACTTCTCAAAGTTGTCTGCTTTCAAAGCCAGCCAGGTTCATCTGCCTTTAACAGCTCCTCTCCTAGGAGACCTGTTTCCGAGTCATCTTCAGTTGTTAGCGGATAGTGTGGTGATATTGCCGTGTTTCTGAGGCCAGTTCTCCCTCATGGTTGCTCGTAAGACTTTACTCTGTTAGTCCTAAGCGTTCAAAGTGTACTCATTCATTCACCGTTTCCTTTACACTTCTGTCCTCTGATGTCTGTCTAATTCATCTTGGGTTTGGACGAGTTTTCTCAGAGTTTAAGAGCATATGTTTTTCCTGGGCCTGACTATCTTGCCTTCTCCTTTCCACCCCATAAGCACCTACTCATGTGCTTTTGTAGAAGAGACCTGGATTGAACCACGTGTGCACAAGGAAACTCCCTGACTTTGAACGCTTGTTTTACAAACTAAAATGACATTAGCCTAGCGCCAGGATTTGCAAACACATGATTGGCAGTGGATCATGGAAGTTCAGTGTACCTGATACCCAGGGAAACTGGGTGGCAGGGCGGGGGCGGAGAGGAGGGGGGAGTGGGGGCTTGAGATGTGAGGCTTATTGGATGCATAGGACACACCATGATGTGCCCCCCAGGCCACACCCACGAGCTTGGCTTGTATCTCCGGAGGGAACAGAACTGTTGATGATTTTGAGCTGGAAGGACAGAACTGGATGTGCTGACCCACTCTGGTGGCCTCTGGGTATCAGACTGGGAGGGTGACCCTAGCTTCAGGACACCAGTAGGGGACACTGTTTGGGGACCTGCACATCCACAGCAGCTTCTCTCTCTCTCTCTCTTTTTTTTTTTTTTGGTAACAGAAGTCCAGTTAAACTGCAGGTGGGGGCTTGAGGGTGGGGAATGGAGAAGGATAGGAGTCGAAATCCAAGTGCATAGGTCTCTGAAGAGGCTACCCAGTTCATCCATCCACTCATTCGTTCATTAGCATGGTCATTCATTCACTCATCCGTTCAGCGGCCACCCTATTTACTGGACATAAACTCTACCTGCCTTCTTTGCACTTACCTGCACTTTTCTTTGTATTACTTGTTTTGTGTTTAAAGTATAACTACTTGTCTCCAATAATTTAGATTTCATTAGTTTATATTTTGTAATAATCACTGAGATGAGCTTGGCCAAAGGCAACCTTTCTTTCTGAATTTGCAAAGAAAGTGATGGCCAAGCAAATCAGAGGCATAAACACTTATGTTTACAATGACACATTTTTAGCCTGAAGCACTTTCTTTGCTGTGGTCCAGGAAGTGATGGGGTCAGACCCACCTGGTCATGACCAGGGGAGACCAGGGGAGACCCTGGCCACTTGGGACCTTACGCCTTTAATTCTCCTCTCCCTCACGTGGAAATGCAAAACACACAAACGAAAAACCCAACAGGGACCCACAGGCTGCCCCTGAGGATCCCGGGGACCCTCCAGCCCAGTACTTGGTCACAGCGGTTGCCCTGTCAGTGATTCGTTCAGGGAGGGTTTCCTGAGGCTCTCCTCTGCACTGCAGGAGGTGCGAGGATCGCAGGACAGCACCTGTCCCCTTGGAGCCGCCACCTGGCTGGGAAGCCGGGACGGAGGCAGGTTGGCCGTGGAGAAGACAGAAGTGAGAAGAGATCAGGGGAAAGAATGAATGGCGGGAGCCGGGCAGAAAGCCGCCGGGTGCGTGTGGCTTGGGCCACGTGCGGGCTGCGACTCACAGTGGGTAGGGTGGGGTAGTGGCGTCTGAACTGGGCTTTGAGGGACGCGACGGGTGGAAGTCGGGGAGTGGCTGCAGTGTCCCCTCCGGGCTCTGCCGAGCGCACACACCCAGTCTGACTCCAGGGAGAGGGGACAAGGGCAAGTTCAAGAACATGTGCAGCGACAGTAAAGCCTCCTCTTCTCTGCAGTGACCTCCGATTCTTATCACTTCGTCTAGAAGGGCCTGTGCCACTCCTCCTGGCCTCGGGACATTTGCTGACTTCTCTGCCTCACACACCCGGGCCTTCTGGGGTTCTCTCTCGCTCTTCAGGACTGGCTCTGGCCACTGTTCCTGCCCCCTCGACAGCTGCTCTGTCCCCCTCCCCTCCCCACCCCCTCAGGCCCCTGGAGCCCCCACCCCCACCCCCGCCCCATAGCCGGAGGACGTCCTTTAAGGTGTGAGCATTTAGCTCTGTGAGCCCCAGACTGCGAGTCCTTCTCCTACAGAATCATGTGCATGGGATACGGGGCCGCGTTTGGATGATGCCGGTGACACAGTTGTCCAGGATTCTCACCGGTCCCCCACGTGTCCAGCATGTGTGTGGCCTTCTCTGGGGGCAAAGAAGTGCGTTTTTCAGCCCACACAAGTGAAAATGATTAGACATTCAGCAGAATATCCCAGCTGCAGTTTAATGATTTCCAATCATTCTTGGTGACAGCGTCTCCTCTTGGGTGGGGGGTTGGCGGGAGATAAGGGGAGAACAGTGTCTGGCTTGTTGGGGAGCTGTCTGTGAGGGCGCCGGGCCGGCAGACGTGGAAACACTTCTTTAGAGGCTTTCTTCGGGGGTAGGGCGGGGGTGGGGAGGGGTCCGCAGGGAGAGTTTGGGGAAGCCCGCAGCGGCCTCGGGCCGGCTCGCCCCACAAAGGCGCTTCTCTTTCTGCCCTGCACTGGCCACCATGGGATCAGCTGGGTTTGTGGGGGCTACAGGCCAGCTACAGGGAGACCCCAACGGCGGGGATGGCCCGACGCCCACAGGCATGGGGCCCTGGCTTGTTCACAAAGGAAGGGCGCGCCTTCGACTGCTCCGTCACACCTGTGCCATCAGGGACCCAGGTGCAGGCGGCACCTGTCCTTCAGTCCTGGGCCCTTCACAGCTGGATGGCTCACTCACCCCACCCCCTGCATCTTGTTCTGTCCCTTCCCAGCGGTCACTGCACTTGGCAATTATAGATTTATTTGTGCATTGATTTCCTTATCCTCCTCTCCCCCGCAGGCTGTAAGCAGCATGTGAGCGGAGCCTACACTTGTCCCCTCGGCCTGTTCCCAGGGCTCCCACAGGCCAGAATCATTGTGGGTGTTTGGCTGGAACATGTGGAATGAATGAATGAATGAAGACATGAAACGCACCTTGCATGAAGCCTGGAATGCAGAAACCACTCAGTAGATGCTGATTCTGGGGAAAGAGGGAGAGAGACTCAAGTTTCTTCCTGTACAAACTGGGTGTTTTAATTTTATTAACAATAAGCATTTATTACCTTTATTTTTGTTATGCTCTAGGTGGCAACAGGGGGGCACAGTAAATGGCTGGTCTCCTGGGCACTGGGGGACCAGGCAGGGGCTGAGGAAGAGGCCGGAGCGGTGTGTGCCCAGGCGCCACAGGCCTCCGGGACCCTAACGGAGACCCCCCGCCATCCCCTCCACTGCAGGAGGGCCCCTGCCAGTGCCATGTGCTTGTCCTCTCTCTGAGCACCTTGAGGAGGGGAAGGGGACAAGGCCCACAGGGGTGGCCAGTTTGTTCCGAGCAGCCGAGTGGGGGAACTTTTGTTCCGAGCAGCCGAGTGGGGGAACTTGAACCCAGGGCTGGTACTCTGGCGACTCCCGCAGCTCCCGCCGCGCCAGGCACAGGACTGCTTCCGGTGAGGCAGAAGCTGCCATCCACCCAGCGGGGACGGGGATGGTCCAGCGGGCCCTGATGGGCGCAGTGCCAGGGGAGGATGGCAGGCCGTGCCTTAGGGGTCTCTCCCTGCCCTATTCCAGCACCTCCTCGCTTCCAAAGCATTCCTTGCGCTGAGGGAGGGCTCAGTGGCCTTAATCAGCGAGCATCTGGCACAACTAGGCACCGGGCATTTTTAAGCAGAGGAAAACTTTCAGTGCAAGGCCCAGCACTCGACAGCACGGGCAGACAAAGCCCTTTTCTAGGGACCCCACCATCCGAGTGCCCGGTCAGGTGTGGGGCTCGGCTCAGCATTTGGGCACCTCTCATTTTGTGAAAGGAAAGAAACAGGCCTCCAGCTGTTCCCCGCACTGTGCCCTAGAGACTGAGGCTCCTGGAGATTAGGGAGGTTGATTTCCCCTTCCTGCCTCCTGGTTTCTGAGGCCAGGGCCCTGGGAGAGGCTTAGCTGGATCTCTTAAAAGGCAGGAAAAACAGCTGTTCTTCCCAAGGATCTTTTTCTAATTGGCTGGTTAGAGTGCAGGGTCAGGTGAGGTCTTCACAGCCCCTCACCCAGTTTCGCCCGCGAGTCCCTAAACACGCACCCTTCCCCGCACACCGCCATCCCTCATCTGTATTTATCTGCACTTCCTATGTGCCAGGCCACTGCTGTGCTCTCTTTGGGGTTTTGAATGTTTCGTGTTAGAGGAAGACAGGTGGATTAGTGAAAAAGCAGTTGTTCATGTTAGTCTAAGGCCCATTCAGGGTGAACAGGGGCAGCCATCAGAGATGGTTTGGGAAAGTGGTTTGCCAGCCCGATGAGATGGGGCTTGGTGGGGAGCCAAAAGAGGTTGTAGAGCAAGGCCATGGGGTGATGACATGAGCATCTTAAACAGGTAACCACAGGCCAGGAGGACGACCAGGTTGGAGAGTACTGGGGAGGCTGACACAGAGCACACCTGCTGAAGGTGACATTCCAGGCCTCGCGTTGAGTCTGGAAGGATGAATCAGAAATGACGATGGCACCCATCTAATCCAGACACAGGTAACCAGAGCTGAATTGAGACCAGAAGTGGGCAGGGAAAGGGTGCTCTCTGTGATTTCACCAATCCCGGCTGAAGCTGAGGATTCCCTGTATGGGTTCGAGAGGGTGTCTAACTTGGTGACAGTTTTGTCCCCCAGGGGATATTGAACAATGCCTGGAGACATGCCTTGATTGTCACAGCCGTGGGGGTGCTGCTGGCATCGAGCAGGTAGAAGCCAGGAATGCTGCTAAGTACCCTACAATTCACAGGACAAGCCTCCACGACAAAGAATTATCTACCCCCATATGTCTGTTGTGCCAGCAAGGCGTTCTCCCTGGAGGAGAGTCAGGGCCCCAGGCCTTCAATCTTGTTTCACTTTTTCTTCATCCCTTGGTAAAACTGTTGAGTTTTATTTTCATAAAGCTAGCGTCAGCTAAACGCTGACCCCTGGGTTTTTAAATCTGCCTTCTGGTGTTGTTCGGCCTCTTTCCTCTCTCAGCTGCTCCTTGCAAAGCTCATCATACTGGAAGCTGAGCCAGAGCAGTTATTGTATTCTGTCCACCCCCAGCCTATGAGCTGTCCTTTCCCTTTATTAAAATTGAACTTTTAGGGTGCATTTTTGTAGATGATATTTCTAGGCGTCTCTAAGAATTAATGGATTTCTTTGTTCCATTTTTTCAGCCCTTGGCTAACTATGGACAGCTCGATTTTTTCTTTTGCATGGGCAGGCTCTGGGAATCAAACCTGGGTCTCCGGCGTGGCAGGTGAGAACTCTGCCACTGAGCCACCATCTCGTCACCCTAGACAACTCAATTTTAAGGGAAAGAGTCACTTACTAATAAACATTTCTGCCTTGGCAATTCTTTTTATATTTAAAATGTGCTCACTTTACATGGCAATTCCTCTTTTTCACAAAGATCCAGGTTGGTAACATTTTGGGAAGACCTCCGAATGCAAGCTCATCTGCGGGGGAGGTTAAAGTCACTTTCCGGACTGCACAGAAGCAGGGTCAGTCCATTTGGGCTTTCATTTATTCTCCAACGGAGACATCATGGAAGCTTTTCTCTTAAACATTCAATTTCTCAGAATATTTGGAGATCTGATATTTGGCTTCTGAAATTTGGCCCAAGATGAATGCCCTAAATGTGTCACTTCTGTAATAAGTGGGTTTTACTTCTTAAGATGCTCCTTTAATTTGAACTCCCATAATGATATTTTTATAATTATCAAATGGCATGAAATAAAGGCTGGCTTTCTTAATTTCATTATTCTAAATGTCACCAGAGTGGCGAGGAACTTTACAAGACAAAAGAGTTGCTTCAGTTATTAATTCCCATGGTAACTAATAGAACTTGATCTCCCCACCCCCACCCTGTTCTGTGGCTATTTTAAGTACTTAATTTGATTTCCATCCCTGTGGAAACGTGAAGAAAGTGTGGGTCGTGTAGGACCACTCCAGCAAGATTGATGATTTTGTGTTATAAATCCTGCTCCTCTTTTTGTCCCCTCCCAGGTATCTGCAGCAGAAGGTAGGACCTAGCCCCTAACCTCAGGCAGGTGCATTCCCTTTGCAGGAAGCGATCCTTTCTCTGTGTGTTCCTTTTGCAATTTATAGTAAAACATATAAAGGTATCTTAGTGCACAGACATTACGAGACAATAAAACTGGCTGAATTTGAGCCCAGTATGAACTGCTCTTTGTGTAGTGGGGCTCTGCGCCAGTATGAAAGTATTATGTACCCCAGAAAAGCATGTTTTAATCCTGAGCCAATCTTGCGGAGGCAGCTGTTTCTTTTCATCTTGATTCAATACTGTAGCTTGGAAACTTTTGATTAGATTATCTCCATGGAGATGTGATACACCCACTTGTGAATATTAACTTTTGATTAGATGGAGATGTGACTCCACCCATTCCGAGTGGTTCTTGATTAAATTACTGGGATCCTTTAAAAGAGAAAAACATTTTAGAGAAAATCAGAAATGACAGAGCCAACAGAAAGAGAGCTGACACAGATGTTTGGAGATGCTTGGAGCTCAGCAGACATTGCCATGAGGTGCTAAGTTAAGCAAGCCAGAACCTGGAAAAACCAAGGGAAGCCAAGAGATGAAGGCCAGCCCCGGAGAAGCAAAGTGAGGAACCCCACAAGAATAAAGGCTGAATGCAACAGAGCCCAGGAGCAAGGGACCAGCTTGCCTTCCCAGCTGACAGAGGGGTTCCAGATGCATTGGCCTTTCTTGAATTAAGGTATCTTTTCCTGGATGCCTTAGTTTGGACATTTTCATAGGCTTAGAACTATAAACTTGTAACTTACTAAATTCCTCTTTTTTAAAAGCCACTCCAGGGTGGGCCACAATGGCCTAGCAGGCAGAGTTCTCGCTTGCCATGCCAGAGACCCGGGTTCAATTCCCAGTGCCTGCCCATGCCAAAAAAAGCCGTTCCAGTTCTGATGTATCGCATTCCAGCATGCAAACTAGAAAAGCCTCTGAGTCCATGAACCGGGTATAGGTTGCACCACCCCTGGGCAGTTCCAGCTCAGAGCTCATCCCGCCGCAGGACACTGAGTCCATTCACCTAGGATCACAGCCCACCTGCGGGTCCCTGTCTTTGGTCACACCGGTCCCTTTGCCTGCTCTGTTGTCCTCCTGGCCTTAGGCCCGAGCATCTCCAGGGGCCCCACAAAGCCCCTGCGCAGTCATGGTGCCCTTAGAGGCCTGCAGACCCGTCCCTGAGCTCCAGGCCGGTCCCCGGACACACGGAACAAGTGAAGGGACCTAGTGAGTGCAGACGTATGGGATCTTAATCAGGCAACACGATGACCCTACAAAGCAGACAGGTGTTTTTATCTGCATTTTACAAGAGGAAACAGAATCTCAGAGAGCCACATGCTGTATCTTGTAGAGGCCAGCATGAGTGAGGTCCCCAAGACATTTCAACAGCAATTACTAGACTGTTCCGGTCATTTAGCTTTTAAAGTGTTTTCTTTTGGGGAAACAAGGAAACATTTTTTTTTAAGGGTAAGTGTGGGTCAAGAAACTATAACTTTTCAGATATAGCTGTGGTCATGACAATGAGCCCAGGATCTGTGCCAGACCTCATAGAAGGAGCCATGCGACATAAGTATTCTCCCTATGTCCCACATGGCCATGGGGTGACCTCCCGCCAATTGTCCAGGACTGAGGGGTTCCAGGATTTCGAGGCTGAAACCAGGAATGTCCCAGGCAAAGTGGGATGCCTTGGGCACCCCACCGCAGCCCCAAGAGGAAGGCGGGCTTGCCCTCAACTTGTAATTGGCAACCTGCTCAGTCCCCTCCGCTGGCAAGAGGTAGGGCCCAGGGCTTGCAGGATGCACGGCTGACCCCAAATCCACCTTTATAACTGCCACAGCCCCACTCCAAGTCTCCAGGCCATTCATATGACCACTCATGAAAGAGATTTACGGGCACATTTGAGATTTCTGATTCCTTTGGCAAAAAGAGATGGCAAAAAGCAGAAAATTATTCTCAGCTGTAAGTAAAAATCCTTGTTCCATATGATATCAGGATTTTTTTTTTTTACATGGGCAGGCATCAGGAATCGAACCCGGGTCCTCGGGCACAGCAGGCTGATATCAGGATTTTAATGGCAAATAAAAACTCCAAGAGAAAAGCCAGCACACAGTTCCCTTTGATCCAGAAGCTTCTCCATGTTAATACTCCTCTGTCGTCCATTGTGTGAAACTAAGAGCAGATGACCTGGGAAGCGTTTCTCAGTCGACCATGTTTATAAGTTGATTCCTTTAGCAAATTATACAAATTAGTTAAGTTATTGTGGAGGGTTAAAAGCAGACCAGCAATAATCCAAGAGAGATCAAATTAATTTTTTGTAAATTTTTTTGAAATGCAACATTTTTACAGAAGAGTATGCACGAATCATAAGGGCACAGACACATTTTCAGGAAGTGAGTACGGCTGTGTAACCAGCACCCAGATCAAGGAATAGAACATGACCAGCTTCCCCTGTCCCCACCAGCCCCCCAATCCTCTCTTTCAATCCCTTTGCCCCTCCCTGCCAGAGGTAACTTCCACCCCCACTTCTAACAGCATACTCATTTTTGCTTGTTTTGAATTTTAAATAGATGGGCTCATAAAATAAGTCAAAGTATTTTTTTTTTAATATTTTTTGAACACCTACTATGTATAAGGGATTGTGTAGATTTCTCACCAAACCAATATGGCATGGCTTGGTGATGATTCCACTGGGTTCCTATGGGTATATGTGTTTCTACAGTCAGGTCACCGAGTCCTCAAAATATCTAGCTTTCCTGGAAGCAGCGCACACTCTGTGTGCTCAGGAAGACGTCACTGCCACTTAACCCGATTGTTTTAAATTGTGCATGGCTGTGAGTTAGAGGAATTTGGTTTCTATGTTGCTGGAAAGTGCTCTGAACCCCAAAGTCAGTCCTCTCTGGGCTGTAAGGCACAAGTTAGGACAATAAGAGGAAGTGGCTGTTAGATTTGGGGAGTGGGAAGGGGAGTTCATAGCTGTCCTTCTATGGCAGCCCCTGTAGGAGAGAGATAGCCAGTGAAAACACAGCTGCCCCAACAGATAGCTGCCTTCCCACCCAGGGGTCTGCCCAACGCAAGTGCTTCCCACTCCTGGCCACCGACGAGCCCCCATGGGGCGGGCACTGCAGGCCGGAGCTCAGGCCGGAAGCTTCCGTTGTTTCCATCCTGCAGGCAGTGGCACCATTTCTTAGTAACTTTTGCTCTTTACCTCCAAGAAGGATTTGAGGCAACTTACTCTGGGACAGTTTGGACTAAGTAGATTTGACTTGGAACTCCACATGTTGGAAGGGAGAGCACACCTATGGTATCAGGACACGACAGAATTCATAATTCAGGTGGATTTGAGTTCCAATGTTCACTTCACCGCTTGTTAGCGGGATGACTGGGCACGTGACTTATTCTTTGACCTCCTCTTTACTAATCTGTGAAGTCAGAATCATAATAACTGGGCGGCCGCAAGTATTAAATTAAACTACGTTTTATAGAAGCACCTTATAGCAGTCAGCCCTCAAGAAACGCCGGTTCCTTTTCCCTTGAGATAAGTTGTTATTGCAAGTGTGCCTTCAATTCCGTCTCAAGCTTCCTGGCTGACGAGGCAAAAATGAAAACACAATGGCTCGTATTGTTCTAGTCTGGGTAAAAGAATGTTCCCAGTTTTTCAGGAAATATAAACACTTTCCTGGTGCTGGATTCTAGGAGAACTTTATTTTGTAAGCCTGAGTAATTTAGTGATAAGGTTTTCAACAGTGACTCCCCACCTCCCCAGCAGATAAAGAAATCTCCTTCCTGCATAGCATGTATTAATCCTTCAATTAAAAAGTACGACTCTGAAGATACTATAAAAAATACATTAACTATGGCGAGCTAATGCCTTGGAGTTAGAATCGAGTTCCATTTCTCCATATCTTTCACCATCTCTTTTTCGTGGAAATCTTATCATAATCATATAAACCAGAAGAACAAGTCTAGAGGAACAAAAGAAAACCTCTGTCCACGCAGTGCTCGCCGGTGCCTTTTGTGTACGGGCAGCTTGACAGAGAAGCACTCGGCGACTCGGCAGGGTCTCTGTAAGGAAGGAGATAGATGTCCAAGGACTGTACACTTTCTTGTCATCAGCATTCATAAAGGAGGGGGTTAGATTTGGAGGTGTCTTTTCTGCTATAAAACGACACATCTATAAAGTCACAGTGAATACAGCTTGTAAATGAGTTGTTGACACGTGCGCCCATTGCCTTCGTGGAAGACTACGTTTGTCTGTGAACACTTGTGGCTTTGCTCAAGAGCTGGTGCCCATGGCATGCAGACCCGAGGACTCTTACAGGGACCTGGACATTAGGGGATGCACTGATGTGTCTTGCTCGTCCCCTGCCCAGAAGCTTCAGAATCTGGATTAGCTTTTGCAGCCCTAAGCTCAATGTTCAAAATGCTGAAGTTCAGTTTGGTTTTTGCCTATGAGTTCTTAACACAGGCACGTACACATACCCAAAAGTAAAGAATAGCGTGTAATCCAGGCGGTTTCCCCCGGCCCCGAGTGGCCCCGTGTCACCGGGGTCCACCTCAAACACATGCCGCCCCCTGCCTGGTGCAGCAGAAGTGAAGGAGCTCTGAAGGGGCCACCTCATGGTGACAGGGTCCTTGGGCTTGTGCCCTCCAAGGACCTTCCAGAACTAAGCTATGGGTAGTGCCTAACAGCGCCCCAAACTTCAGAAGGTAGCCATTCCTGTGGAAGTGAGGGGTCCTCTAGCCCTAAGCACAGGATTGCAGATGGAGTTCTGTATTTGCAGAAGGAGATGGACTTTCAGCTCTAAGGCTAGACCTTCTCCTGGTCTCCATCCACCTGGCACTGGATTCCTGCCCTTCAAGGCCCACTGAACTCTCCTCCTCATTACCTGTCCCCAGTGCGGGCTGTCCCTCACCTGTGGCTCTGTGAAGCCCGCAGCTGCAGTGCAGTGCCTCCAGCAGGGCAGGCGTTTGATACTCACCTGTCGGGCCACTGTTCGCATCTTATAGCCACAGGGAGAATGATCCTAGGAACCTCCCACCAAACTTTTCTTAAGAATTATTATTCCAAACTCTGAGACTTGACATCTTTGGCTATTCTTTCGTTCATCTGACCACCTGCAAAGTTTACCAGTAGACCCCAAAGTTTTCATTATGGCTGTACTCACGAACCGTATGACCTGATATCTGGTCCTCGTTATTGAAGATTTTCAGCAGCTAGTATATATATCCATGTCAGACAAGCTGCTTTATTGGAGAAAGGTCATTTCATTTATATTATAAACATTTTGAGCATTCAGTCATTTTAAAAATAAATCATCTCCCCCAGGTGAATTTTATCAAGGCTACTGATAGGATGGGCTTCTGTGTTATCAAAAGTAGCTGACATAGTAGTACAGGTGGAGTGGGTGACGGAAGCACAGGTGCGCCCTAACACACAGCCGCAGGGGTGTCTGTGCCCCTAGTCACAGGCGGAAGTCCTGCCTCTAAGTTACACTGAGCAGCTGTTGCATAGAGTCTCACTATTAAATGAGTTGTGAGCTGTATCCATCACATGTACAACGTTAATGGGGCATTCACTGTAGGCTGGAATGCTTTAATAAACGGTTCACATCAAACATCCCACAAAAGTCTACTGTACAGACGGTCCCCAGTGGGTGCAGGGAGTCCAGTGTTTCTCAGCCAGCCCATGACAGAGGACCACAGAACTGGTGAGCGCCCAGATTGCTCAGAACAGATTTGGGTTGAGGCTGGGCTTTGACATGCACCCTGGGGACATGGCCCCAGTGCTCGAAGTTTCTGTTTCCTCCTTTGTTAAGTGTGTATGTGTGTGTGTGGGGGGCTTCTCACCTGTCTACTCTGTGACCAGGGTTCGGTGAATGACGCTTGTCCATGTTTGACATCTGGTGCTGCCGCAAGGACGCTTAGTACTCCAAGCAGGTGGCATCTCCATGCAGGTGATTAGCTCCACAGGTGGTCAGCTCCAGGCAGGTGATCAGTCAGTTCCTGACAGGTGGTCAGCTCCAGGCAGGTGTCAGTGAGATCCATGCAGGTGATTAGCTCCACAGGTGATCAATTGCATTCAGGTGGTCAGCTCCACAGGTGGTCAGCTCCAGGCAGGTGGTCAGTCAACTCCATGCAAGTAGTCGTGGCCTTGAGTTGTCATGGCCATCAGTGTCTTTCAGTTCTGATAAAATGTGTAGCTGGATAAGGGAGGGGAGGCCCATGCCCACCCAGCAGTGAATGCTTCTACTCTCACAAGGGAGTTCTCGGGAAACTTCTAAGGAGCTTGATTTCCTGATTAGTTTCAATGGGAGGTGATTCACTAGATCCTGAACGGTTCTTGAATGGGAATCCCAAATTTCTGTTGGCCAATGATTCCAGCAGGAGTGGAATCAGGCTGGCTCCTGTCAACTTCAGGTCCTGCCTTGAACTCCATGCAGTTTCCCCCAATTCAACTTCCAGAGCTTTACCTATTCAATGACCCAGTTTTAAATGAGCTTACCCCAGACCTTTGCTGGTAAATCCTCTACAAGTTTAAGGTTTGGTGGGAAGAAACTATTCTGGTAGCCTCCAGTCAAAGCCCATCATATCAGATAAACCATTGGCTTTCTAAAGAAATGGCGTTACTGACCACGAACATTCTCTCTCTGGTCAGCTGGGCCGGGACCACAGACCCCAGCCATTGCCGTGGGGGGGTCACTGTCTCTGCACCCAGCTTATCTCCCAGGAAGTGGTTCCCAGCCAGGGCGCCAAAAGCTGGCTCTTCCCTAACATTGGGTGTTATTGCCCAGTGGAGCAGAGGAGGGGCTGGAGCCAAACAGAGCTCAACCTCCTACTGACCACTGACCTTGGGCAGGTTACATCCAGCGGGATGCTGGATGTGAGCGTCTGGTAATTGCAGCCAATAAGTCATTCATCCTCAGCTAGTGGGATTAGTAGGTGATAAAGGAGGCCACCCCACCCTTTCCTAATGCCACACCCCCACCCCATGCACAGGAACTGGACTTTCCAGCCTTAACAGAGCTGCCTCGTATGTAGACTTGGCCCTTTACCCAATATTGTCTCATGGGATCACTGGACAAAGCATCAGGGACTCCATTGCATGTAGGTCCTTGAAACCCTGAAAGGATGGATGGCTCCCCAAGGTCATCCAGCTAGGAAGGTCACCTATCTTTCCAAGACTTCAGTGGGCAGGACCTGGCTTGGGGTGCATGCTGCTGCTTCTTTCCCCCTCCCTTGGACTGTGATGACAGAGGAAAGACCCCAGGTGTGCGGGATGGCAGGTCCCCCCAGGTGTGTGGACACCCTCATCACCCTGGCCTCTAACATCTCTGCATTTGTCAGTCCAATGGCTGTGACTTAAGTACATACTCTTAAAGATATTTCCTTGTGCTGTAAAGAAAGAAAATACTTTTCCTTGAGAATTATGGGTGCACTGTTCAGCAGTGGAAGGGAGAGCTGACCTTTATAGGTAGACAAAACAGAATGCCAGTCAAACATTACACTTTTGTTGCAGCATATTGTTCCAGAATGGAGGGCTGCATAGTTTTGTTATAATGCTGTTTTTGTTTTCAAATGAATACGACAGTGTTCTTTCATGTGGAGGAGGGATTCATTACTAGTTCACAGAACTTTTTCAGTGGACGGGGAAAGTAGGTGTTTGTCCTCAGCCAGGCATACCCAGCCTGAAGACATTTTTGTTAATGGCTCTGTGATTTTTTAATTCCCTGACAGCTCACCTTTTATTATGAATCCTATTTTAAATGGAGACAAGTAGCTTTTCTTCTTTAAGACATTTGAAGCTCTGCATATTCTCTACTAGCTCTCATTTGTTTTAAAGCTAGTGTCTTCTAGACACATTTGACATCAGTTCTTATTAATGAACTTGTCTAAATTGGTCCGTTCAGCTAGTTAGATGGGGGGAAATCATTAAACCAAAATATTTGTGGGTATTTTGACAAAATAACTAATGTATTAGTAGATCTTTCACTCTCTGATTTAAGAGTTTTCAAAATCTTTCGCAGAAGTATCTAACAAACTTCCCTAGAAAAGAATTGTGCCATTTTCAGAATCCTATGGTGCTGATGTGTCTTAGTTTCTCAGGAGCCTTTGGGTGTCTGAGTGTCACCCATACACCCATAACTTCTGGATGACTAATTGTTGGTACCTGTCTTGCTGAATGGCAAACCTTCTGCCCAGGCAACCAAGCCAGGGTCCAAGACCCCCTCCCTCTCTTCCTCTCCCCTCCTTCCCCTTCTCATTTCTTCTCCAAGGCCGTGGGGTCTGCCTTCCTGAGCTCTCCATAGCTCCTGCCCTCCTTTACCCCCCCATCCCTCCCCCAACTCCCTCCCCTCCTGTGGGCCCTGTCCATTCCTTACCTGGACCATGGGTGCAGCCTCTTTGTTGGTCATGCGTGTGAGACCCAGGGTCATCCCTCTGCTGCCCCTTCTCCCCGTCCTAACGGGCAATGACTTCCCCCAGCAAAAGGCAGAGTGTACACGTCCGGGTTCGCAGGCTTCTGCAGCCCGCTCTGATTTCAACAGGAATCCAAATGCCTGTGCAGCATCCCCGACCTGCCTGCCTTCACTGCCCCCTCTCCAGACCCCTGTGGCATCCTCAGCTAGTTCCGGATAACTTTATATGGATGATCCTATGTATTAACCCAGCAAGGAAAGGACTGTTATACCCATTTAGCAGGGGAGGAAACTAAGGCTCAAAAAGGATAAGGGAGTTGGTCCAAGGTCAAAGCCAGGATTCACGTGTTTTGCCATCCAGGAATGCCTCCTGTGCTCTCCAGCTTCCTTGCCTTGTTTGTGGCGTTGGCCTGGGAATCTTGTTCTCAAGGAAGACGCCATACCATGGCCAACACCGGGACGTGGTGCTGCTTCTGCCTTTCCCATCCCATCCCAGCACTCACCCCTGTGCTTCATCGCTCTGCCTACAAGCCTGCATCGTGGACCTCTGTTAGGAGAAGGACCCTGCGATCTTATCCTTGTACTTTTGAAAAAATCTGAATCCTTTTTAAAATCAGCACTGGGCACAACTGTGGCACGTGGTAGATGCTTGATAAATGTTTGTTCAGCGGCTGGCTTAGCATATGTACTCATCCATCCAACTAGTATTTTCTGAGTTGCTGGTATGTGCATAGAACTACCTACATCATAAAGAAGTCCAAGGTAGAGATCACAGGGTTCGTAGTCAAAGCCCACCTAACTAGGCACTGTTTTGTGCTTTGGGTGAGCAGATGCATTTTGCTTTTTGTCACCTGTAAAGTATGAATCGCTCCTGTCCACCTCACAGGGCAGCTGTGGCTTCAACCCTCACGCACTGTTCTGCTGTGTTACGTTGTTATGAAGGTGAAGTTGGAGGATGGTGACATGGACAGGAGGAGGGAGTGGACACGGGACAGCAGAGGACAGCCTCGCGCTCCAGGAACACCAGAGGGGACGGAGCCAGGGCAGTGTGGGGGGCATGGACCTCGTGTCAAGGCCAAGGAGCCACTTGAGTAGACGCTGGTGGGTTTGGGAGACTGCGGTGCGTCTGGAGGAGAAGGGGCGCACCGTTTAGTGTGGGCGAGGGCATCTAGGAAATTCCTGCTGTGGACAGAGACCAGGAGAAACTCCCTATGGCTTTTGGTGGGTCTGGGAAAGGGGATCTGCTGTCAAAATGAGGAAGGAAAGCCCAGAACGGAGGTGTCCATGGACGTGTGTGGGAGGCAAGGACACAGTGGCTCTGTGGCAGTGGTCCTCCCTGACCGGAGGCTCTTCCATGGGATCTTCTGAATGCTGTCACACCGTCTAGACAGTGGCTTCCCACCACTTTCCACTCTTCTCATCTGTGCCAATCTGATACGCCAAAATGCTATTCATTTAATAATAAATGTGCGTTTATTAATACAATGAAGTTGAACATTTTGCATACATCCCTTTGCCGTTTGTTTAGGATCGGTTGTAACTAGTATTTTAATTGACTGCAACAATTGATATTTTTAAATTAAGAAGCATGTTGGAAGTTTCCTTTCATTCTGGGTCCACAAGAACGATGACCGCTCTGAATATGTTCCCATCACCGTGGCCTGTCCGTGTGCTGCCTCGGTGGAGGTCGCTCCCCCAGGGCCTCGGCAGCCCGCTGCTGTGTGAAGCTGAGTTGATGGGGCATCACCACCCACGCCCATGATACACCCTATTGGCAGCCGCCTCACAGCCCCAGGAGCCCCTGGCGAAAGGCAGGTGCTTTTCAAACTGGTATTCCAAACCATAAAAGCTACAAACATTGGTTTAACATATCTAAATATTAGAGAAGCACCCTTTCCTCTGGGGTTCACTGATTTTTAATTATATCAAGAAAACGTCTTTTGAATCATGTTTGGAATATTCAGTTACCATCAGCATCATGCCTTCAGCAAGCCTGTCCTGAGCACTTTACACAGAGATGTCCCTATGTTGGGTGCAAGAGAGAGGGAGGGAAGGTGAGGGAGAGGGTGGTGGTGGTAAAGCAGGCCTTGCTTCCAAGGAATGCTCCCCGACTGACCCCTCTGCAACTCCCAGAGTTAGGATGATAGTAACAGCATCAGGTACAGTGTGATCAGGGCTCTGGCAGGGCCAAGGAAGGAGGCCCAGGGCATGCAGACAAGGGCATTCTTGGATAAGGGTCTACACTCCTACCACCATGTGGCTTGTTCCACCCCTGCTTATCCTCTGCCTCGCCAGTGAGTACAGGCCCTTGAGGTTTGTCACGAGCAGTCATAGGGGCCCCTTCATGCTTATTACTGTCACCTAACCCCTAGCCTCTAGGACCGACCTTGAGCGTAGCTTGATTCTAGAAAATCACTTGGAAGGTCAGAAGGGTTCTCAGGCTTGTTTGGGCAGCAGAGGCTCTGGAATCACAGCCTCTGTGAACACCGCAAAACTCACTCATCTGCTCAGCAAAGGGTGATGAACCCCTCTCCGGGGCCAGTGCTGTGCTGAGAGCTTGGGATGCTTCTCTCGGGTTGCCTCAGAAAAAAACACGGCCTCACATACACATTATAAAATCAGAAATTGCATCTTCAAGCATGTGCATCCACAAAACAAGCAGAGAAACCAAGTCAGGTTGATCTGGCTTACCTGGGACTGCTGGAACAAAGTGCCAGAAGCTGGATGGCTGAAAACAACAGACATTTACTCTCTCACTGCTCTGGGGCCCAGAAATCTGAACTCTGTAGGCTGAATCCTTCCTCACCTCTCCTAACCTCCGGTGGGCTGCGGCAACCCCTGGGCCCCAGTCTCTACCTCCATTGGCACGCAGCCTTTCCCCCTGCGTCGGCCTCCAAACTGTGTCCAAATTTCCCCTTCTTTTAGGGACACCCATCAGACTGAATGAGGACCCCCCTAATCCATGGTGGCCTCACCTTAAGTAAAAACACCATCACTATTTCCAGATAAGGCTGCATTCCCAGGCACAGGCATTAGGATTCAAATGTGTCCCTTGGGGGCACATAGTTCATCCCATAGCAGTTGACTAGTCCCCATCCCCTACCCTCATTCTTCCATTAATGGATCATTTTTATTTTGGTCCTTTTATTCCAGGTAATGTTTAGCAAGAAATAAGCAGTAATGGTGCCAATTTTCTCTTTTTTAAGAAAAACCTTCAGGAGAAAAATCAAAGTGATCAAATGTACCCTTGATTTCCTTTTTCTGCAAACTGGGGAAAAGAAACCCTCAGTGGTGTTTGCATGCCCAGCCTGAGGGGTCTGAGATGCCCCTGACCGCCTGCCGAGCCCCGGGACCACCCAGCAGCCTCATTTTATGGGCTCTGGAGTCCTGAAGAGGGAAGGGAGTTGCCCGGCATTGTCTTGGGGCGTGGATGAACGTGACTCAGTTTACTGCACTCAGATGGGGTGGCTGGGGTGGGCGGAGGCGGGGGCCGGCTTAGTGAGCAGGGGGCCTGTCTGAGCTAGGTTAGGGGCGGCAGCCCACTTGCTGCGGCAGACGTGGCCACAGGAGGAGGGACTAGAAAAGAGGGGCAGCCAGGATGGGGGCCCACAGGTGACTCGGGCATGGAGGGGCGCGGTGGGAGGGTCACCAGGGGCTGACATGCCCAAGGGCCCCGGGGCCATCTCTGCCCGTGAGAAATTTCGGTTTTGTCCTATCGTGGAATAGACCCAACCATGGTGCATGGAGCAGGACGTGTGTTTTTATTTTTGATGTTGTTGTTGTGTACGTTGTTTTTATTAATAGTATTTGAGATGTTTTTGAAAACCAGCGTTACTAGTGATGGCTTTAAACCTAAGGTTATAAATCAGTTGATGTAATGTCTTCGTTACTGATCTTTTTTCTTCATCATATAGCTGTGCATTTATCATCACAATCGACTTTTTTTTCTTTTGTTGTGTGAAAAATAACATATATAAAAAAGCAATAAATTTCAAAGCACATCACAACAGTTAGTCGTAGGACAGATTTCAGAGTTTGGTGTGGGTTACAATTCCACAATTTCAGGTTTTTACTTCTAGCTGCTCTAAGGTCCTGGAGGCTAAAAGAAATATCAATAAAACGATTCAGCAAACGTACTCATTTGTTAAACCCTACCTGCTCTGTGTAACTCCAACACCTCCTTTGGTCTTTCTCCCACTCTTTAGGGGTATTTAGGGGTATTTGGACAGTTCTGGTCCATTTCCAGGAAAGCCCATTTGTATCCGTTTGTGGGTGTTTGGGGCGGAGCTGTGCCTTCCATCCCCCCACCCTTTGGTTAGGAGCGGCTGGGGCCCTGCGCGGTGCTGGGGTGCTGGCTGGATCCGAGGCACAGCCGACTCCTCGCGTCGGCCTGGAGGGTGGACACGGTGGAAGCGTGCCGGGAGGTCTCAGAGGGGGCACCGCTGCGGGATGAGGCGCTCATTAGCACTTTGGGTCCCTCCAGGTGGACAAGCGGGGTGGGGGGGGGGTGGGGAGGCAGCATGCACTTTAAGGTAGGAGCCGCTGCATTTCAGGGGTCCTGTCCTCTGTCCCCCAGCCCTCCCACCTGTGTCTTGATGCTCGGCGCTCCCGCTCAGGGCTCCGAGCCCAGCTCAGTAGTCGGGGTGATGGCCCAGCTGACCTAATGCGTGAGCACCCACGGACCCAGGGAGGGGGTCGCGGGAAGGGTGATGGGTGGGAGGGGGGTGGAGGGCTCCCAGGAGGGGGCGTGGATCCTGTGGCCGGCCTGGGGACACGCACCCACTGCGGCCCATGTGGGGAGTCCACGTGTGGTTGAAGTGCTCGGAGCGGCCAGTTCTGCTCTAGGAGACCCGGGAGCCTCTGGCCCAGCCTCAGGACCCAGCCTGCCCTGCCTGGTGTGGGACTCTTCAACTCACCTTCACCTGCAGCCCTCAGTTTTCCCATCTGCAGAACAGGTCTAAGAGCAGACCCCACCTCCTGGGCATGGTGAGACGGTTCCGAGATGACCGCGTAAGCACTCAGCTCTTTCGTGACTACTGATGCTCCTTCTCCGAGGCTTTGCTTGGCCTGGCTGCTCACCCCATTGCAGCCCCAAGCACTGGAGAATCTACAGAAGCGGTTCCCATTCCACTGGGCACCCACTAAGTGGCTATTGTTTTTTTAAAAAAATGGCAAATAACGTGTTGGCCAGGATGTAAAGAAATGGGAAACCTCATACATTGGTCGTGGGAATTGAAATGGTGCAGCTGCTGTGGGAAACAGTCTTGCGGTTTGTCAAAAAGTTAAACAAAGATTTACCGTTTGACCCACAGCTTCAATTCTAGGTAAACACTCAGAACCACTGAGAACACGGAAGTCACTGAAAACAGGGACGTGGACAGACTCTTTTACCCCGAAGTTCAGAGCAGCGTTATTCATAACAGGCTAAAGGCAGAAGCAACCCAGTGTCTTAACAGATGCTGGATAAACAAAATGTGTTCCAGACACACTGGGATATTATTCAGCTGGAAAAAAGAACGAAGTTCTGATTTGTGCCACAATGTGGGTGAATCTTGAAGACATTATGTCGAGGGAGATAAGCCAGACACAAAAGGACAAATTTTGCCTGACCTCACTGATAGGAAATACCAACAGAAAGTAGGTTACAGGTTACCAGGGGCTGGGAGGAGGGAGAACGAGGAGTTGTTGCTTAATGGTGCAGAGTTTCTGTGTCAGGGGATAAAAACGTTTTGGCAATGGATCGACGGTGGTGATAGGAGCACAACACTGTGAATATATTAATGCCACTGAACTGTATTCTAAAAATGACTCAAATGGCAAATTGTATGCTGTATCTATGTTACCACGATACTCTTTTTTTTTTTAAAAAAGAAGCTATTCATGGTGCAAAGATTGCTAAAAATATGACAGTGACTAACTGTTAGCATCCGAGAAGCATCTGTGCCAAGAGCCAAGGAGAAGACCCCCACCCGAGTTGATGGCACAGAAGTTCAGAGCGGGAGGAGAAGGCCAGGGAGCACTCCCCAGTGCCCTTTCCATGCCAGGTTCACAGTGGGTACCGGGCAGGGCAAGGTACGTGTGTGCCCTGTCTCTGCACAGATGGCAGGTGCAAGAGGGACACAGGAGAGGTCACCCTCCCCTTTGCACCAGAGAGTTCCCCTCTCCTTGGAAGGGAGCTCAAAAAATCAAGTTCCATGTTCCCAAATTCCCTGTTGATGACCACGACATAAACGCACGGTGGAATGGAAACCCAGGGCCATTTGTACTTGCAGAATTGGGTTAGTCTGGCTTGCTAATTTGCATGGATTCGTAATCCAAAGAGGGTGCCCCCAACTGTGGAGTAATTAGAGAGTGTCATTATGCATACTTGGGTGAGGGACTGGGCTTCCAAAAACACTCGCGGGAGACAAGCAGGATGCACGCAGATCTTTGCAAAGCAGCTGCCCATGAATAATTCTTGAAAGCTGCCAAATATTTAGAAGTCTTGCTTGTCTGTCACGGATTGGCGAAATAGATGGTTGAGTAAATGGATGATTTTCCAGCCTCGGCAATATTGTTTTAAAGATTTCATCCCCTTTTCGGTATGGCCGGAGAGGTAGAGGCAGAATAGGATCCGACCAAACTCTCGTCGTCAGGGAAGTTTCCCTCCCCCGAATTCAGTAGCTCCTTTCAGCCTTTCTTTCATGCATTAGAAAATACAGAAATTAACAGCTTTGCTGATGCCTGGAAGGTAAACAAGGAAACTGTGAGACTTGGCAGAGTCTGAAGAGAGACTCTAAAGCTGAGATTATTCAGAAACATTTAGCACTTTTCCCCCATCATTTCAGTTCCCACCTGGAAGGCAAGGGAGGTTTTTCCTTGATGGGTTGCAGAGAACAGCCGGCGGGGCCACCGCGGAGGTTTCATTGGTTTCCCGGGCATACGCGCTTAGGGGACGAAGCAGTCTCTGTCGTTTTCTTATTTGCAGTCACCTGACTGCTCTTTGGCCGGTGCATTGGAAGGAATTACGGTTGTCATCGTGCTTGAGCGTTACTTTGGCTGAGAGTGGACGACCCTTCTCGGCATCCCTGACTAATCTATGGGGACAGTTTCCTGTCCTTGGGGGAAATAGGGGCCCAGGGACATGCGGCCAAGCCGGGGAGCTCGGCTCCCACTGCCAGGCATTTGTGTGGCCTCGTTCTGCAACATTTGAATCCATTATTGAAAGGTTACTTTTTAGATGCAATTTATATGCCTAAATTATATATAAACATTTTAAGACAAAATTTAAATGGAGGTCCAGAAACATTTTAAATGTTGCTCTACATTGTAGAGTCACTTATATATACACCCTCAGCAACCAAAGTGCCCCCACTTGGGCACTTAGGACGTTTTAGGTCAAGGATGTGTGGGCAAGACGTTTTACTCATTTTACTTTTGTCTGAGTTTGGAAAGATTGGCCATTTCTCTCCACCTCAGCCCTTAATGAGTTAGAAAGCATTTTCATTTTCCCTTGTGTTAACAGTTCCAATGTGTGCATTCTAAAGGCCATGGTTTCACTTTCTCCTTGCAAAACGTGGATACACAACGACCTCTCTAGGTCTCCCCATGTCCGTAGACAGCCGGGGCCCAGCCTTCGTCGCGGCCCCTTCCTGCCGGCGCCCGGCCTCCTGCCCCGGCCTGCCCCACAGCTGCCCTCCCCAGGGACACTGGGTGGACTTCCCTTCTCCATGTCGTCACCAGCCTCTCTCCCCACGTCCTTGCTGGCTTCCTCCCTCCTCGTCTCCGTTCTCCTAGGACAGACCAGCCACAACTCCAAGGCCAGACTGGCTCAGGGTCTCTGACCCAAGTCCTGCCTGCAGACCCACTTCTCCCCCAGGAAGTTCCTCGGGGCAGAGGCCAGCGCGGTGCCCTCTCTAGGGCTGGCAGGGCCATGAAGGGCTTATCCGGTATCTCGTCGCCCTGGACAGAACCTTCCTCCCTGCCCTCCCACCACGGGGAGTGTAACAGGAGGGAGGTCAGTCAGCTGCCCTGAGGGAGCTACGGCTCACGGTGGGGGCGGGAAGTACAGCCAAACAACCAGCAAATCGGCAGTGCAGATGCTTCCCAGGTGTGGCACGGCCAGAGGACTCTGCAGCCCAGAGCTAGCACACCCAGTGCCTGCCGCCTCCGTCCGTGGCACCTGGAAGCAGAATGAGGTTATTCTTTGATGGGTTGCAGAAAACAGCCAATGGGGCCACTGCGTCCCCTCTTTTAAAGGGACTAATCCTGTCCCCTAGAACTGCAGTGAGACAGAAGAGGTGCATTAGCAGCCGAGACCCTGGTCAGGCTCCATCACCCCGGAGCTTGCCTTTCTCTTCCCGGAGGACTCTGCTGTCCCAGGTGAGACAGGGACCTCTCCGGCTTGCAGAAGGACACTGTGCAGCACTTCCCCTTCCGGAAGGCAGAGGGTCCATCTGCTTGAACCAACCCCCCCCACCTCCTTTTAAAAAAAGTGCTTATTTTCTGCTGAGTATTTCAGGAGCCATCTGCATCATGGCCGTAGGCTAAAGGAATTGGTGGGGATTTGCTTTAAAGGACATTTTGGCTCTCTGAGTTTTTTGTTCTAATTCTGCACTTAGAGAAGCTGATAGCTGTGGTTTCATAGTAAGATAGCTCCAAACCAACACAACACGTGATCTAATTGTCGGTCCCCATTTACTATACCGATAGTTTAAAAAAAAAGTTAGGTTCAAAGTTTAATTCAAAATTATCATTTGTGTTTAGTTGGGATTTAGGCAACCATGTTTATTATTTTATTGAACCAGCCATTAGCAAAGTGCCCACCTGGTTGTAGCACCAGGCTGATTCGCTCCTTGTGTTTTTAGCTTGGTTTGACTCAAGTCTGCTATCTCTGTCTGCAGCACTGCCCCAGAAGCACTTGCATATTGCTGGATTTTTGTTTAAGTTAAAATTATCCAGCATTGCATTTGAAGATAATTTTGAGTGTTTCTATCAATCCC
Source organism: Myrmecophaga tridactyla (assembly GCA_004026745.1). NCBI lineage: Eukaryota > Metazoa > Chordata > Mammalia > Pilosa > Myrmecophagidae > Myrmecophaga > Myrmecophaga tridactyla. Next base: position 33,378 of record PVIY010013246.1, on the reverse strand, counting down.
CCTAAGATATTGGAGGTATCCTGGACTCTGGGTTTCTCCCCTTGCTCAGTCTCAGGGGAAGAGCACAGGTTACTCTTTTCAGCATTTTCCCTGGTTATTTTTTGGATATTGGAAGAGGTGGACACTTGTAATAAATTATTTCTACCAAAAAAGCAGTTCTTTCCCTCCCCAGTGGTCACCCCTTGCCTGACCCTCACTGCCCCAGCCTCCCCTTGCCTTTGTGCTTTGTGTTTCACTGAACTCTGCTGCACCCTGGGAATCCTCTAGTTCCATTATATTGCATGCTAATCAACATATAAAGACATTGTTTTATATGGTCATCCAATAGATAATAGAGTAATTTTAACTTTAATTTTCAATTGTTCATTCTTAGTAAATAAAAATACAATTGATGTTTATATATTCACAGTTTATCTTGTGACCTAAACTCACATATTAGCTGTAGTTACATGTGGAATTTTTTAAGTAGACAATCATATCATTGGAGAATAAAGAAAGTTTTATTTTTTTGTTTTCATTTTCTATATCTTTTATTTCTTTTTCTTACCTTATTGCATTGGCTAGGATGTCTAGTACAATTTTGAATATGAGTGGTGGCAGCTTACCTTGTTCCCAAACTTAGGGGAAAAACATCCAAACATCCAATTATTATTATGTAAATAATAATGTTAGCTGTAGATTTTCACAAGTAGATTTTAAATTCTTTAGCGACCAGAACTCTTTCTTCTGCTTCTTCGTCTTCAAATCTACTTCATAGGTCAGCTTTTTAATTAGCACAACAGCTTGGTATAATTGTGTGCTAGAGTCTTTATTATATTTGGCTTAAAATATCTAGCCATTGTGCCTGCCCATGCAAAAAAAAATATATATATATCTAGCCTTTCTAGGACTGGGATAAGAAGTAGCCTATTTTGATGGAAAATGCCACATACTACATTAATGGTTTCACAACAGTGGAGATGGAAATACAATTGCACCTCTGGCTGTGCCAAAGACTAATGGCAGCTGCAAGGTCTCAGTCCACAGCCCTAGTGTGAGACCCCTTCCGTGGGCACTCCCACCAGACCACACGGGCTGTGCCCACCAGCTGAAGGATGGATCAGCAAGTGTGGGACACACAATAAAATTTTATTTGGGACTAAAAAGGAACAAAATACTGATGCATGTTACAATGCAGGTGAACTTCAAAAACATGCTAAGCATCACAAAAGGTGGTCACAAAAGGCCACCGATTGTGTGATCCCATTTATATGAAATGTCCCAAATCCCCAATGGGGCTGGGGACGCAGGATGGGAGAGGACAGAGCAGGGGAAATGGAGAGTGACTGTTAGCAGGTATGGGATTTGTTTTGGGGCTGATGAAAATATTCCCAAATTAGGTTATGGTGACAGTTGCACAACTTTGTGAATATGCTAAAAACCAATGAATTGTACACCTTAAAAGGGTGAACTTTATGGTGTGTAAATTATACCTCTATAAAGCTATTGTTTTTAAGTGCACGAGGGCTAAATTAATGGGGAATGATCAAGCTGGTAAATGATTAAGCTGGAAAACTGGGATGCGGGATGGCCCTAACCAGGTGTAAAGGTTTTCTCTGGATGGGATGGGCTGATGGGACTGATTCAGGGACAGGGGACAGGGGAGGCTGCAGCGAGGCGGCTGACTGGTGGAAGGTCGGGGAGGCTGGCCACCCAGCTGACACTACTAAAACAGCCACTCTGTCCCACCAGCAACTGACCCCAGGGTTACTGGAGAGTTTGTGTGGTAGCACACGGTTAAATCTGATGATTGCTGCAAAAAGGAGTCATGATCATGTAGGAAGCAGCCCTCAAAAAGACCCCAAATAATGAAGCAAATACAAGCAGATTCAACTGGTGCTCTGGAGAAAGAAGTGACTAGCATGAGCCACCAACATCCATTAACCAGAAAGCTAACTTCCTTTTCTCTTTATTTTTTTCTTTTTCAGGCTATAGCCTTCGTTTTCCCTTGGTGAGTACAAAACTTTTTTTTTTTAAATTATGAATGATGTACAGTTAACTAGATTTTAAAGAGTGTGTGGGATGCAGTTGTTCGAGGAGCATTATCTTCTTGAGAAAGAAGGCCAGATGGTCAGTGTGTCAGATTTTAATTTTATGCCTTAACTTGTTCGAACAAGCTCACATCACACTTTCTTGTTACATCACTTTTTTTTTTTTAGTTTAAAATTTGGCTCAGTTGTTGGGTGTCCTGAAATGCATTGTTGAGAACACGGTTTGCACATGCTCTCCTTTCACTGACTCACAGTCACTTTGAAAAGGCCCTGCCTTATCTCCAGGGTACACATTTGATGAGGACGAGGGTGCGCCGTGGCAGACAATTGCATTGTCGGTAATTGCTTCTTAAATTGATCTGCTGTGGAGAAAACTGCTGAAAAAGAGCTTTTCTGGGTTTCACTCAATGAAGACTGGTGGCTGTCACGCAATCTTATGCCTCTGGGGGTCCAGGCCATGGCAAAAGTCTGTGGCCTTGATGTCCTACTTAGGGAAAGAAAACTGAAACACAATACTCTTCTTTGGTTCTACTTCATCAACTGCCATGCTATGAGGTTTCCTAAAGAAATTTAAAGAAAAGAACCTAAGAGCTTTTGAAGTGGCTGCAGCTTGTGGACAAGTGGCCCAGGCCTGGCACACGGTTGTGTGCTCACCTTTGGAAGGCGTACACACATCTAAGACTGTGCCTCTGCGTTGAAATGAGCAGGTTATGACACAGGCAGCTGGGAAGTACACTCCTTAAATGCATAATCCTCTTTGCAATGCCTTGACTCTGTCCCGGAATTCTGTAAAGGTCAGTGGGTGACCATTTCTTTGCCCTGGCTGGCCGCCCTTTACTCGCTGTTTTTTGGCAGTGTGGCTCTACGTCATCTGAGCATAGAGGCTTGTGGTTATTCCTGGTGTGATAACAGGCGTTTTGGTGGCACGAACTGTTTCAACTCAACTCGGTAATGAATAATAAATGTTGCCAACCATTTAGCAAGGCAGAAAACAGTAAAATTGCCATCGCTTATTACTTTTGTTGTCCCTGTTCTCTATGGCAATGTTATTGGATGGTATGGATTCTGAATGGTGTACTCTTGTTGGGTAAATGTCAGTGGTTGAGCCAAAGAAACTACTTATTGGGAATAGAGACTTAAATACAAGAAGTTTGCCATCCTTCATTGCCTTGGAATCCTATGTGAAAAGTTTTGGCTCTCTGTATCAGTTTGAATGGATATTAAACTTGGCATTTATCAAAAGCATTGGACCCCAGTTAACAGCGTGCCTACCATACAGGAAGGACATATTTGAGCGTCAGGCTTCATATGTCCGTCTCCTTCCAAAATACCATAGGTTATGGTTTGTCAAAACTGTATGATATTTACTTGCCTTGGCTTTCTGCTTAGCTCTGGCTCCTCCACACCCAGTCTTGCCCTCTGCCCAACTCTAGAAGTTCTGAGCCTCTTGACAAGTTGTCCTGCTGCCTGGCAGTGGTCAACAGCTCTCCCAGCTGTCTATGATAGGGGCTTGAAGCTCCCCACCTCCCAGTGTCATCTCAAACCAGTCCCTACTCAGGAGTTAGCATTCCACCCAAGGGTTACTGGGCACTTGTCCCAGGAGGCCCACTTCTTGTACCCCCTCATCTCCACCACTTTGTAGCAAAGTGGCTTTAGCAGCACCCCTTCTGTTCCTGGCCCCATCCTTTACCTCTATCCAATACAAAAATAAAGTTCTGCTGTAAGGACTTCTTAGATTAAAAATGCTTCTGCTTTCCCAAATCTTTCACTTTGACATGAGGAAAGGTGAGCAAAGTGGGAATCTCACGTGGACCTCTCCGTTGCCCCAGTCTGGAATCTGACCACTGGGCCATCAGAGTAGAGCATCAGTTTGGTTTTAACCTCGTGCACTTTCATTGCTAAACATTTGAGACTCATTTTAGAGCTTCGGGATTTTAAATGATGGGAGGGAAGATGTTTCTAAAACTTGTTGAATTAGAAACTTACTTTTGAGTCACAAAAATAAGAAAGTTGAGAAGTTTCCCTTGGGTGGGGTAGAGTAAGCCCCCTGAGGCCAGAGGCTGTGTCTGCACCACCAAGAGAAGAAGTCCAGAGAATCCTTACTGAGGAACACACGAACCTATTGGCACCTCCTTTCTCTCACCTGCCCATCATTGCCTAGGATCTTTGTGCTGTCCAAGTGAGATGGCCCTAAGTGGGCATTGACTCAAGGTCAGCTGTGGTTACCGTGGGTGTTACCATTATGGACATCATCCCAAAAAGATGGCAACCGTTGGCAACTTTAAAGAAGGCATTGAACTGGGCAGGGTGCATGTACCAGTAAGACATTGGGTATCAAGTGGGGCTCTTCTTCCTCTCTACAATCCCTGATTTTGCATGGAAAAAAAATTGAGTCACTTTTCCTTCCTTGGTAAATTGGAGTGGGAGGAGTCTTTTTAGCACAACCACCCATTATCATGAGTATTTTTTAGTACTTGAATAGATCTGTTGGAGTAAACTGCAGTTTGTGTTGGTGATCAAATATGACCAAAGCTCCTTCAAGTGGAGAATGTGTGTCCCTAAGGGGGACTCAGTTGCATAGTATTTAAGTAGTGCAACAGATTTTCAGAATTAAGAATCTATGGAAGACACATCATTAAGGCTTAACTATTTTCTCCAGACACTTTGAGGTCTTATATTGTCATATCTAAGGGTATCATCAGTAAGTAAAAGTAAAGATACAATATCTTGACTATTTCACTTTGGTTCATGGAAATACCAAAGGAATAAAAATAAGTAAATTAAATTGCTCATTTTAAGTAACAGTGAATTTTAATTTTAAAATTAACTTAGAATATCCATTCATGCTCTTTCTCTTCTTTAGTCGTCTATGCGTCCTTCTCTATGAATTTTGACGTGTGTGGTTTTTCTCTTTCAAGTCATTTGCTTCCTGGTGTCGGTTTGGATGGATGCCACATCAGAAAAAAAAGAAAAGAATCTGAAGGTTTTAACACGATGCCCTGACAAGGCAGGCACACCCTCTGCCCGTGCCTTCCGGCTGCATCAGCTGGGGTTAGATTTCAGAAACTCTACTCTCTGAGCTGCCTTTGTGTCGGGGTGGAGTCTGCAGGAAGAAATGAGACGTGGGATGTGCATAACAGACACTTCAAAATCTTTTGAATGTATTTAAGGCCTGTTTTCTTCCTTTGCCATGTTCACAGGGTTTTTACTAGCACCTGTGGATTCCACAGGTTTCCTTTCGAAGCAAAATTTGTTTCTCCCAACAGTGGAGAAGCTATTCTTCCCTAGGCTGAAATTAGAAACTGACTGTAAATTGAGAGTATGTATTCCTTTGGAACTGGTGGTGACATCCAGCTTAATGCTTCATTTATTTCCATTTCTATTTTCCACCCCCAGGAAATTTTCAACATTCTTCCAAGAAGTACCTCCTAAAAGAGTATAATAGGTCATCATTTGTCATTTAGCAAAGGCATGGCTATTAAGCAGTCACAGTTTCCACTTAGAGAAGAGAGGAACTGAGATTTCCTATATAAACTCATGTCTCATCATTTGAGCAGCAGATCTAGTACAGACTTGGAATTCTTCTAGAAATCCCTTTTCAACTGACAAGAAAGCATGGATTCTCCAAGGCAAAGATGGTTCCCCAGCATCGTGTCAGCAGGGAAAGAGGTAAATGGGGAACTGAAAGGGAGCCCTTTCTTGTCATTTTGGATTTATGTCTTGGTTGCTTATAATATAATTTCCATGGTCTTTAAAAATTAGCTTAAAGACTATTATCAGGAAGCCTTCATTAACTAAAAATTTGGCAAGCACCTCTATTTTAACTTTGTCCAACCCTTATGCAGGAAATCTGGGATTTATGTTTCCAGAAACCATTTCTAATCCACCGCAGCTCAGCCAAATAGAGTTCCGGGGGTGACAGACAGGAACTGTCGGCTGTGGGTCCAGGCGAGGTTGTCGCAGAGCCAGGAATCAAAGGTGATGTTCAGCTTTTTAGAAAAACAACCCCCAGCCATCCCTGGGGCTTAGGCTAGCTGGATGACACACCCAAATGCCCCCCATTTTATATCGGACGTCTCCTGTTTCTATAATCAAAACTGCCCTCTGAGTGTCCCTGACGGCTGGAGGTGTGGTGTGACCTTTTAATTAGAAACGGCACACTGAGCATGGGTGAGGTGCCAGGGCAGCTCGTCCTCCGTGAGCCGGTCATCAGGCCCCGGTGGCCTGGCCGGGTTCTCCTTTCCCTGTGGCTCATCTCACAGACACCAATACCTGAGCAGTATCATGATTCGCACGAGGGGGAAAGAAGACCGGGGACTCACAGACATTTTCAAAGTGGGAGTCTCAGAGAGAACCTGCGGGCCCAGTGAGCCTCTGTCTCAGGAAAGAGGTCCGGTGCCAAATGGAAGGAATGTGGGCAAATCCCCACTCGAAGTGGGACGCTGCCCCGGGCTGCCCTCCTTCCACGGGGCGCGTTTCCGGCTGATCCGTGACAGCGAGCCACGCAACGTAGGGGCAGCCGGCTGCTTTTCCAGAAGTGCCAATTTGAAGGGACTTTTTCAGATTCCTTAGTGAGGATTCAGGGCTTGGTTTGAAACATTAAAAATGTTAGAAAAGGAAGGATCCTTGTGGAATTGCCAATCAAAAATGCATCACGGAATGGAGACTCTGAGTAGCTTTTTTGCCTTGTCTTGAATAGAAAGGTTTGCGAACAAAAAAACAAAACTTAAATTTGTGTGATTTTTATGGTGAGGGCTGGTTTAATTCCAACAACTTTGTAAAAAATGTGTGGATGGGGTTTAACTGATTTCCAACATTTCCATCACGATCTGCTATTGGAAATGTACAGATATTATATTCAAGTACCTGAAAATACGTATGTATTTGTTTGTGTGTGTGTGTGTGTGTGAGAGAGAGAGAGAGAGAGAGAGAGAGAGAAAGAGAGAGAGAGATGCTATGTTGAATTTTTTTAAAGCATCACGTCAGTGGAAATTATTACTTGCAAAAACAGGATTTGATCTTTTCCTGTTTTGCCAGATAATTTGCAGGTCTTCATGCTGAAAATGTAAATTTCACTTATGTTACACACACACACGTGTATGGGGCACAGTTTACAAAGCATGCTCGAGTTTCATTATCTCATTTGCACCTCATGAGTCCCTGGAGGAAATCAAGGTGTGCGTTCTCACCTCCGTCTTAAAGATAAGAAAACAGACCCAGGCAGACCCGGAGAAGTGAGTTCACAGGACAGAGTGGGTAGTGACGCCCCCACTATTTTAAGTTCCTCTCGGACTTAAAACCAAGTCCTCGCTCATTACCACCACCAAAGTTGAGTTTTGGACCTGCCAAGAGGAAATAAATTTTCTATTATGGAAAGAGTTTATTACTTTACAGGCATGCAAGTAATCGAGGGTGTAAATAAGTGAGAAGAGTTTTGTGTATGTGTCCCGCGGACTCTGCGAACAGCTTGCTGGCAGAGACTGTATTTGGAACAACTTGTGATCTCTTTCGTTGATCTTGGCAAGTGCTCTAAATGATTTCTGAATGTCATTTGCTGACCAAATCCCGTTTTCTAATCTCTCTTCACACCCTTGCCAGGTTTCCTTTCAGCACGGCCAATAGTTTGTCCACTCACTCACCGCGGGTGTTATCAGGCATCGCCTGCGGCCTCATAATCATTCAAGGTCTTGAAAATCCAAGCAGTGGGTCCTAGTTCTGATTTCATGAAATATTGCCTGGAAGGCTAATAGTTGAGTCCTTTCTTTGGCAAGTATAAATGTGTGTTTTGTGCAGGGACCTAGAAATAGTGGGCAGAAATAGTGCTTAGTTCTAGAAGGCTAGATGAGTTACACCTGTCACTTCCTCTCCCGGAGTCGTGCCTCCTTTGTCTAAAAAGAAAAGGGCTGGGTGAGACTTTTTAAGGGCTCCTTCAGGACATGAATTCTGTGACCTCAGTTGGCCTGGAATTTTCAGTTAACAGCAGAATCCCCCTAGAGCAGCCCCTGAGATGTCTCAACGGTGACTTGAGCCAGTTCCCTCCTGGGGTGGGGTCTGTGCATCATGATATGAATGAGTGTTTTATAATCTTCATTTTGTAAAGGAAGCAGCTGCCCATCAAAGCTTCCCCTTCTCCTCTCCCTCATGTATTACTCTCTCCATGTCCCTCGAGACGCAGGAACTATAAGGAAAGATTTATTAATGGAAAAAAAAAATCCTTCAAAAACAGTCTTTTCTCTTTCCATGATGTTCGTTATATACAGGAAGTGAAGGCTGGGAATCCCTGGGCTTTGATTTTTAAAATGCAACCAGAAACATTATAAAACAAAGGTGTTTTCCCAACTCCTCTGAGGTCCTGGTTGTTTGGTGCTTCTGGGGGCCGTGCGAGGGTTTATTTTCCGTGAAGAAGTGATTCACTGGGAAGGCAGACAGCCTAATGTCCTCAGAAACCATGGAAACCCTCAACCCTGCTCTGCTGCCCTCTTACAGCATCTGTCATGGAGATGAAGTGGGATATCTTGGCTGCACACAATTTGAGCAAGAAGAAATTCGGAGGCATCGCTATTTCCAAATCCTATTTCCGGCTTCCTTCCAATCTGAAGCCAATACCAACATTCTGTTATGCTGTTTCCCGTTGTAGGTGGATTTATTTAATTTTTAATGAATGATTCACTAGCCATAGCCATATGTTTTCCTCTTGTTGAACAGGGAGTTAAGTCATGTTTCCTTTAAAAATGTATTTTTCATATAATGAGTAACGTGGAACTCAGAGGGTTTAAGACAAGGGGACATAGTGATATCACTCCAGAGAAGGCATTTAACCTCCCCCAGACTCTTAGTGAAATGACAATTATGATATCATCATCTAGGGTTCTAATTTTCTCCATAAGAGGAGACTGAATCTTATCAAACATCCAGAAGCATTTCTTCCTATAAAAATTTTTTTTTCATTTTTAAAATCTATTTTTTTCATGTTGCAGCAGATCCATTGCATTTGGGAAGTCATATGGAAGGCCTCACAATGTCATCGTGCCCCCACCCCCCAGGGTTTGCAGGGCTTCCGCCCTGCTCTCTCTGCTCACTCCAGGTGGCCTCTGTCCACCCAGCTGGCATCTGACTACCCCTCCTAACAGCCAAAGCTGTTTAGCTCTGTCAGAGCTCTGCCCCCCCCGCCCCCGCCTTCCTCACCAAAGTATTTGCTACCATTGACACCTGAACACTGCTCCTTCAGGGTGAATTTAAGGTGTAATCCATCCTGTCCTCAAAAGGAGGAGCTCACCTGGACCCCAGCACAGAGCAATGAGCTTCTGGGCTCGCAGCTGGAACTCACCCTTCGTGTGGAGCCCAGAGTGCCTGCCCGGCACTGGATTTCACTCTGATGGCCCTGAGCAGTCGGGTACACATGAGGAGGCCAAAATGTCCAGAGGTAACTGGACAGGATGCAAATCAGAGGAGAAGCGATACAAGATGGGAGGGGCAGGAAGACCTTTGAATGGTCAGGGGTGGTGAAACTAGAATCAGAAAAGGGGCTGAGTAAGCATGTGGCCTTGGAGCCAGGAGCCCTGGGCCTCCTTCATCGTCACCCACCTTCCAAAGAACCTGGTCTTCTTAGCTGTCCAGCGGGCAAGTAGAGACACCTCCGTAAGGCTCCAGAATTCTGTCAATCCAAGATGGAACCCTAGCAGATCTAGAAATAATCAGAAGGTAGCCCATGCTACAGGCCAGGATTCTGAAAAGTACAACATCACTGAGTCGGGGCTGCTCTTCTTTCTGGAAGTTCTGCTTTGAACCCATCATCTTGCTTGCTTCCCTGGAGAGGAGGCACCCCTGCCTCGTGGCGGCTGCTCACCATCTCTCCCAGGCCAGCCTGGGCTCCCGGAAACGCAGCCACTCTAAGGCCAAACTGCAGGCCTGGGACAGGAATGACCACTCCAGATGCTGACGCACCAGCATCAGAAATCCAACTACTGCATCAGAAATCCAGGTATCATATCGGAAATCCAAACACCTCATCAGGGCATTGGTAACCATGGTGCGAATGGAGTCTTCGTTTTTCAACAAAATGTGTTGATCTCTTTGTGAAATTCATCTTAAAGATAACTGTTTTATAGCATTGTTTCCTTAAAAAACAAATTAAAGCTTATTTTATAAAAATTGGTCTGCTGTATATACCTCAGTATCCCTGGGAAATTTAGGGAAAAATCTTGGATCTAGTGGCCTGATCAGGGACCAAGTAGATGATGGAAGGGATAATCATTGAAATTTCAAATCCAGATTCTGCAAATGACAGAGAAGCAATATCACTAGTGTCTTAGCCATCCTGGTAGTGTTTCTCTTAAGTTTCTTAAAGCCATAGTCAAAGGTTTTCTTCAAAGACATGGTTAAAAGGGAATTAAATATTCATTTTAGGAAATGAAAAGTCAAATTCAGAGAAAGACCTGATGCTACAGAGCTACCCGTTCAGCTTAGAAAATGCACATTTTTTAGAACCCCTTTTCTTTTCATCATCCTTGTATATAAAGTGTTACACATGACTTGAAACTAATGTTTTCTTTGGGTCATTGCAGAGGGCTGGAGGGCAGTTCATTCAGACCCGTCCCGACTCTTATAGGTGGGGTGTCTCAACTCTTGGAGGACAGGGAACATTCTGATTTGAATCCCCACTGCTGGCCCAGCACCTGGCAGACCTGAGCAACTCCATGTTTGGAAGAAGGCTGGCTGGCTGGATGACGGATGGACAGACAGATAGACGGATGGATGGATGGATGGAAGGAAGAAAGGCTGGCTGGCTGGATGACAGATGGACAGACAGACAGATGGATGGGTGGATGGATGGATGGATGGATGAATGGAAGGAAGGAAGGACGGATGGACGGATGGATGGATGGATGGATGGATGGATGGATGGATGCAAGGAATGGCACAGAGTGGGGAGAGTTGGAAGTCAGCAGTTAACATAAAGGCAGGTAATGTGAAACAGTGTTCAGGGGAACATTATCTACATATCATTAAAGCTTTCATTCTCTCTGATTCCATCCTTAGGTTCTAGAAAGGCCTTCCCTGACCACCCCATCTAATGCTGCCAACCCCTTTTTGCCCCACTCCCAACCCCAGGTTACATTGCCAGTCTGCTATAGTTTCTTTATATTGTCACCGCAAAGCTTACTGATATTAGCAGCTGTCTTATCATCTACTCTCTGTCTCACTAGCATGGAGGCTCTGTGAGGGCAGAGATCCTGTCCCCCTCTGTTCCCTCTCACAAGTGCCAGCACAGTGAAGGCACCCATGAATATTTGTTGAATGAATGAATGAACACAATGCAGTTATCCTTACACTGCTTGATGCCCTTTGTGGAACAAGCTCAGTATAGATAGATTGATGAAGTCACACAACGTCCTCAAGTGCTTCCAGTTGGGCATCAGTCACCAGAGGACCGACCCTGCACATTTCTGTTCAAGTTGGGTTCCTGGAGGGCATTGTCTTCCTCTTCTGCCTCACCCTAGATTCCTAAGCTCTAAGGGTTGTGCTCACCAATCACATCCATCTACTAGCATTGAAGTTCTTGTCTTGAAAGAACTTCAAATGCCAAAAGCTCACCTGCTTGAAATTTAGGGGGCTTTGACCATGTTTGTAAAGCAATTAATTAGAGAGGCCCTGGGCTGATTTGAAACTGTTCTGTACCCCAGAAAAGCCATGTTCTTCTGATCCATTCTTGTGGGGACAGACCTATTATTGGGTGGGAACTTTTGATTAGGTTTCTCGATGGAGATATGACCCACCCAATTGTGGGTGGGACCTTTTTATTAGCTGGAGATGTGACCTTGCCCACTCAAGGTGAGCCCTAATCCTTTTACTGGAGCCCTGCACAAAGAGAATAAAAGGCAGAAAACATAGAGAGAGTTCAGAGCTGACACAAGGAACAGAGATGAAACCAAGACACAGACATTTGGAGATGCTTGGAGACAGGTAGAAGCTCAGAGAGGAGGTCACTGGAACCAGGAGGTAAAAGCAATGAAACCCAGGAGCAAAGGGCCAACAGATGTTGCCATGTGCCTTCCTATGTAACAGAGAAACCCCAGACATGATCAGCCTTTTTGAGTGAAGTCATCCTCTTGTTGATGCCTTAATTTGAACATTTTCATGGCTTTACCTTACCTTAATAAATCCCCTTTATAAAAGCCAATCCATTTCTGACTCAGCACCCATCCTGCTGGGCCTTATTCAGTAACAGCCACTGGAAAAGTGTTCCCCATCCCCCTCAGATTCCCCAGTGTTTGATCTTAGACTTGTGTATTTTTCTTCTCAGAGAGAACCCAAAATACATCTCCCAATTTATGGTATTCCTAGATCTGACGTCCGTAGTCTACTCCTGATATAAGCCACCGTACCCTATGAAATTGTAGGAGGCTGCTCAGGCATTGAAGGAGAACACCATAAGGCTTTCTTGTTTTTCTTCTTTCCATTTCCCTAGAGAGCATCTTAAAATTAGCCAGCAGCCAAGGCAACCCAGCAGGAGTCATGGGGTATTGCCCACCGAAATGGCCTCTGCAGGTAGAAGCTTTTGGTGACCAACATACCAAGTAGACTCATGGGAATCCTGGGGCAGGCCTGGTGAGAGCCAGTGAGTTGCTGGGCATAACAGTGCTCATGCTCATATGACAAGTGGTGAATGGTGAGGCTCCATTTTGGAATGTAATTCTTTCTCTGACAATAGGCTACAAAAAATGCCAAAAGCTCACCTGCTTGAAATCTAGGGGGTTTTGACCAAAGCATGGATAGCCAAAAAAAAAAAAAGGGTGTGTTGATTCTGAGATCACATGCCACAGCACTGGGTCAGCTCAGGTTAGCCCAGTAGATTTTTGCACATGTAAGTCTTTTACACCTAGCTGCCTCTGCTTCAGTCACCCGGGTCACCTATTTCTTCCAGGATTTGGAGTGCTCTCTTGGGGCCAGCTGCCTCCCAGCCCTTTGCTTGCCTCCTCTGATCCTAAGACCCCCCCCAAGAGATAGCTCCAGCATCACCTCCTCCATTTGGTGCTTAACGTGCCGGCAGCCACATGGCAAGGCTACAAGGTGTGCATAGGACTCGACTTTGTCCCTTTGTCTTCTAAGTCCCTGTTTTTAATATCTGAACCAGATGGGGTCATTTTCCTCCTTTCTGCAGTGCAGGAGGCTAGTCCAGGTGGCCCACTCCAAGAATAGAGGGTGCAGAGTGGGGACTTGCCAGAACCTGGGCTTGGTGGCTGGGGGTTGGAGTTCAAAACCCAGTTCTGCTGTCCGCTTGCTGCCAGACCGCGGAGGAATCACAAGTCTTCTTAGGGCATCCATTTAAAGGATTTGCATGGGTCTCTGAGTCCCCTAAACTCTCTGGATTCTGAATAGCACCCAGCTGGTTCTTAGCTTATGGTCCAGGGTCCAAAGGAAGAGTTCTGAACCGGACAGTACCCAAAGCTTCATGTGGTAGGCTGCTGTGAACACTTAGATGAAAATCTTGTTTTCCAGTGATACTGCAATATTTGATTAATTCTTCTGGATGGGATAACAGGATGACTAAAGTAAGCATTACTTGGAGTTGGGGTGAATTTGCTGAGCATCAAAGGAAAATTGTCAGGTCACGAACCTGATCGTCCTTCCATGCCTCATTTAGCATTCTCTCCATGTTTGTACTGACTCACCAACCGCCTCCACCGCCTCCACACATCAGAAAAAAGATCCCAGGCCTCCTTTAACTAAATGGATTTGACCTCTATTTATAAAATGTGCATTCGCATGAAATAGGGAGCTTTCTTCAAGAATTCAGCAAGCCACTTATCCCACCTGCTCCTGTCTACAATGGCAGCTTTGGTGCTGAGGAATCTCGTTTCCCTGGGAAAATTCAAGTCCTGGATATGTCGTTGCCAAGAGCATCTACTTTCCATTTCAGGATGATGAGAAGTCACATGTGTTTTTCCCCGTGTGGACCTGGGGCAGTGACTGGCGTCTAATTATTTGGAAAGGAGAGAGTTCTTCAAAGACGAGCATGCAGTCTCTTGGAAGCATCTGTTGCTTGGCAACACGTAACTACCTACGTCCACCAAATGCAGTTAAAAGAGCCAAAAGGCACCCATGCTTTCCTAGTACAAAATAAACACCTGAGAGGGCTGGGGACAGGGTTGGGCTATGCCAGGCCCCACCAGGGGGCAGGAGTGAAAGCAGAAAGAGGCACCCCCACTTTCCCTGCCTCGTAGTAGTTGTGGGATGAAGATGCACTCACACTGCCCGGCTGTCTGACACTCCTGCCACGGGCTGCAGAGTCTCCTGCAGGGCGCACACACCAGAGGCTGCCCAGAGTTTCCACCCATGGCCCTGCCACCCGGAACCCACGTGGGCACATCCTGGCCCGTACAGTCCACTGCTTCGCGGGCGGCTTCGGCCCTTCGTTCCATTTCGTGCCAGCAGCTGAGCTTGGGAAAACTCTTCCTTCCAATGAAAGGGGAGGCAGAGAGCTGCACGGACGGCTCAACGCTTCCACCCTCGGGATCCACACTCAGATAAATGGGGCTGGTGTGTCCCGGCTGCTGGGAATTACTGTGAATGTCACAACCCTCGTTTCTTTTTGCAGTGGGTGTTGCAAGAAGAGCGTTGTTTCATTATGGAAGCCCCAGTTTTGAGGCCCCCACGACATTCTTTCTACGTGGAGCAAGCTTTCTTTCTGTTCCTAAGACAAATCTCAGTTTCGACTCAGGCGGCCAAGCTTAATAGTGTCAAGGCAAAAAAGAAAAAACAAAGCAAAAATAAAAAACAAACAAACAAGTAGGAAAAGCAAATGAAGAGAAAAGACTGAGCGCACTGTGTGTGACGGTCTGTGTGACTCAGATGCTAACTGATGCGCATGGGCCAAACTTAGATTTAAACTTTTCCTCCAGGTTTGCCTTCAGAAGGCACCTGCCTTTCCCAAAAAGTGTCCTCTGGGGTCCAGTCCACGTCACTTCTCCCCTTCTGAAGAATGCTGCTGGCCAGGAGTCAAGGCCAGTTTTCACGAGCAAAATTGCAATAAGCCCAGGGCCGCTGACTGCAGGCGCTGAGCTGCCAGAGAAACTGTGTTTGTTCAGAAGGTCCAGCTAAGTCCAGGTGTCCCACAGGAGGGCTGCCCACTTCCATTTTCAAGGCAACTTTCTGGGCCGCTCCCCTAGGTGTTAAATAAAGGCGTCTACCTCCCTTCCCACCACCTAGATCCACTGGCCAGAACCCCAACCAGCACCCTTTAGTTTCAAGCTGAGTTGAGCACTTGAAGAGTCCAAGTCAGGAAACCAGGGCATTGCAGACTGAAAAATTCGGCCAGTAATATTAGTCTTTTTTTTTTTAAGCCAAAGTTCACAGGTTAGAGATCTCAGGAATTAATATAAGTGCATGTATGTGTTGTGTTTGTAGTAGTTACAGGTAAAATATAGTATAGGAGGCATACAAATGGGAGAACAAAACTGTTCCATCAAAAGTGAATATGTCAAGGGTGGGCCACAGTGGCTCAGTGGCAGAGTTCTCACCTGCCATGCTGGAGACCCGGATTCAATTCCCGGTGCCTGCCCACGCAAAGAAAAAAAAAAGTGAATATGTCAGAGTTTCAACTAATGGAGCCCCCAACTGCAAATGCAGTTCCTCATTTCTAGCTATAGCACTTCTGCTTTTTGAAACACATTTCTCGTCATTGATAAGGTAAGAAACCTCTCCTTAAATTGCTTAATGAAGGGGAACAAGGTAATGTAATTCAAGACGTTCCTCCTTCTTCTTTGCAACCTCGCCGTCTTGGACAGGCTTGCAGTGGTTTGCGGGGTCACTTTCAGGGGTCCAGCTTCACTACTGCTGCACAATGGAGCTCAGAGTTAGACGCACTAAGTTTTGCTTAGAAAGGTGTCTGTTTTCCGCAGACTCCAAAGCGTACGAAACCAATGATTTGATGTAAGTGTGTGGTGTGACTGCAGTGGGAAGCAGCCGAACACACAGCAGCAGTACTGCAGCATCACCATGGCAACCGGTGGAAATAATGGCCCCCTTCGGGAATAAAAGAGATCTCAAATCCTGTTGCAGTCAAGTGGCATTGGCTGTCTGCGGCAGGGATGGTTTACGATGATTGTTTCAGAATCCCTTATCAACAGAAAATGAATGGGAAGGGGAGTTGTCGGCAAATAAATGGATTTACAGACAACTGATCTGATCGTCTAAGTCACCAAGGAAAGCAAGGAGATTTGAGGAACAGATGATGAAATACAAGAGCTTTCCATCCACGCTGCTTTACCAGTAGCTGCTAAGAGCCGGGTCACTGCTTCTGCCACAGAAAACGCATCTCTGGAACTGCTGTTGATCTGTGCTGTCATCTTTTATAGTCTTTCCATCCCGTCCAGACTTTGTTTTTATTGGAAGCAGAAGTAATTGTGAATTGAATGAAACAGAGTATATTGATATCTGGCACAGTCCCTCAGGCATAGAAAGTACTCAATAAACAGCACTTAAAATCTGAATTCTCAGGACAAAAAGAAAGCATGTGCCTGGGGCTGGTCATGGGAATTGTAATAGTCTTAAAAAAAAAAAAAAAGGCAGTTGCAGCAAATCATTTTCCAACATAATGTAACTGCTTTGGTACATTTATTTAGGTATTCCTTCCAAACAGCTTCAAATTGCATTAGAGTTGTCTGCATGCAGTCTTTTATGCCTATGCTGAGAACCCACCACCATGGAAAGGTCTTTTCTTTAAGATGTTTCCATATTCCGAGGGATATGATCCAACCCATAGAACCTGAAATAGAGAAGCTATGGCAAGAATATTCTACTTCATCAGAAGAAAAGGAGAACTTGCTAAGGCCAGGAGCTTCGGTTTTTCAGGTTACAGAATAGTTAGTGTGAGAATGCATTTCCCCTTTTCATTTTAGGAAGTACTATAAGAAAAAAATAGGTTTTTTGATATGAAAAGACGTTTTATCTGCTCAAAGCTGCATCACGTCTGAGACAGGGTTGTGGAAAACTCCAAAATGGAAGAATTTTACCTTTAAACTACAGAACACATGTGCCGGAGAGCCCCCTTTCCTTCACGTTGTCTTCATTTCGTGTTATTCTTCAATTAACTTTTGCTTTAGAACTATCCTTTTGCAAGTATAACGTTCGAGGGAACTTTTGTCTGAAACCTCAATCTGAAGCACAGGAGAAGCAAGCCTGAGGCTAGGGGTGCTGTCAGGCAAATGGGATTAAAATGAAAGAAGGCAATTCTCATCCATGGGCCCAGGTCACACGATATTTTGCCCTTCCTTTCTTCCTCTCTATGGGCCGTGAACTTGTCCTGAGAACAGAGTGCTCCCCAGTTCCTTTCCCTTCCTTTCCGAGGGCAGCACGCTGAAGGAGGCTCGTTTCCCAGCTGGGGCTGCCATCTGCAGCCACGTGCCCACAGGCTGCATTGCCCACGGCAGCTGGGGCAACTTTCTCACGCGTTTATTTTAAACCTTAAAACCCTCAGTTCCCGGCTGTGAATTACACACTGCTTTTTAAGCTTGATTTGCAACCAGCAATGAGCTACCTCGCCTGTAACTTTTCCCTGCTGGATTTTTTGCTCTGGTTTCTGATGACGCAGTGTGAGTACAGCAGCCGCTAGCCTCAGAAGGAAAAGTACAAAGGGAATGTCCACATAAACCATGGCTCGCCTTTCGCGTCTGTAGCCTGCTCGGGAATGTTTGCATTATCAGCCAGCGAGACTCCAGTGCTGCGGACGGACGTGGGTTTGAACCAGCCGGTCACCTGGGGGCTACTAGTGCATGGAGGCAGAGCCAAGACGTGAGAAGGGATTTCTAGAATGTTCCTTCTGCCGCTAGTGTAGGTTGTGAAGAGAGTACATTTTCCAATAGCTTTTACGATTCAATAGCTAATGTTACTACTCACTGATAATTTAGAAATGTCACACCAACATGCTATCCTTTGACAAGGATGTCGTGTGTGCTTAATCAGTTTATAAAATGTAACAGCTAAGAATTCAGATTTTAAGTGCTGTTTATTGAGTACAGCTAAGGAGGTGGCAGCTTAGTAGTTTTGTACAAATGACTTATGTTGATTTTATACTTCCTAGTTCATTAAATTGCTCTTTAACATATAAACACTTGCTCTTTCACCTAAATATAATAATTAAATATACTTTAAACCAGGTGGATATGCTTAGAATTTTGGACATGTTTCTTTCAACAAATGTGAAAATTTTAAAGACAACACATCATAAAATGAAAAGAAGCATTTTTCTCTAGCTGTGTTTCTTTCTTTCCTTCTTAGCGTACTGCCTCTGGTGTAAGGCTATATCATATTGAATAGCGTGTGTTCTCACAGAGACTGTATGTTTAAAAATGCTCAGAATTACTTTTAAATTGTTCATGGTACATTTATGGGTAAACCTAGAAAAACCCCACTGGGGATTGCTTGTGATACTTATGGTAAGAACCAGTCTCATGCTGAGGGTAAATATAAAGTTTCATCCTATGATTGGTTCATTTAAATCAGTTTATTCCTAAAGCTAAGGGTTTTATTTTTTTTCCTGCACAGTAGAGGAGACCCCACAGGGTTTGCATTCCATTCACAGGCTGGCTAGTTGTTTCCCCGTTACTGTAAGAATTCCATCAGGATGCACTTGGGCCACTGCCACGGGGTGTGGGTAGCTCGTACCTCAGACACATGCCAGTGCCCAGTCCCAGAAGCTGCTGCTCAAGGATGGTGGGTGCTCTCTTCTTCCAGGGCCCTGGTTGGGGTCTGTGCATTGGAATTTACAAATGAAGCTTGAGGTTCATTTAAAACACTTGTTTCATTTTGTTTGCACTGAGAGAGAATAGTCAATGATTTTATGTTAAAAGACTTGGGGGGTGGTGCTTAATCACGTTTTATCAATAACGTGGAAGGATTTCCCTGACCTTCTAGTCCATGTACATTCCATTTCAGTTGCTCTTTGTTAGAGGGAAGGTTTTGTGTGTGTGTGTGTGTGTGTGTGTGTGTGTGTGTACACTATGTATTGCCTAGGGGGAGAGCATACAGCAAAAAGTGAAGGGATAATATTCTGGAAGTTAGAAGTTCTTGATGAGCAGTTGGTCCTAAGTTTGCTTTCAAATTGAATGGCATGCCAGCTCTAGTAAGTAACCACGGGCACCCCTGTGGCATTGGAGATTTTTAGCATAGTTTTTTTTATCACCGTCACATACTGAGTGATTCTGGGCATTTGGTAAGGTTTTCCTCCTTCCGGTGGCAATGGAAATCCTCCTACTAGGAGAAGAACTCCTCTGGAGACTTTCAGACAATGCTGGGCAGTTCCCCATCCTACCCAAGGGCCTGGGAGTGAGGCCCCCACTGCACCCAGCCACCCAGGGAGGGGCTGGCTCGTGGCCCCCCTGCCCTGAAGACACTTCCTCACCACAGTGGCACGTTAAGGACCCTGCCTTCCCCTTCCTGACCCTGGCGACCTCCCAGGGGCTGCGGAAAGCCTCAGGGGGACATGAGAAAGCCCTCAGTGCCAGTAGCAGCAACGCACCGCTAATCAGCTCTCATCCTTAGGGCAGACAGAGGTAAGCTTGATTTTCTTCTGTAATAAGAGGTCAGTATTTGAAATGGGGTTATCAGGGGATCTGAGGGTTGAAGAGGAAATGATTTCACCCTGGTTTTCTCCTCCT
Organism: Myrmecophaga tridactyla; assembly: GCA_004026745.1. Lineage (NCBI taxonomy): Eukaryota > Metazoa > Chordata > Mammalia > Pilosa > Myrmecophagidae > Myrmecophaga > Myrmecophaga tridactyla. Next base: position 13,691 of record PVIY010013246.1, on the reverse strand, counting down.
GCCTTAAAAAACTCCCTTAGCCCTTTCTGCAGAAGCAGGGGTGATTGCAGCATTCCCTCTTGTCCGATATTTGCGGACAGTTCTGTGACTGGCTTGTCACCCCACCGAACCTGGCCGCTGCCCTGCTCCAGCCTGCGCTCCTGGGTGGCCACGCTCTCAGCCCCCCAACCCCCACCCCCCCAAAATCCAGAGCCAGCGCTGTCTGTTGTGGGAAGAGCAGAGCTGTAGCAAGATCGCGAGCGCAGAGTTGACCCTGGACTGCTTCCCCGTGTGTTTACTTCTGCTGCAACGTCACTCTCGTGCGGGAAAGCGAGGACAGGGAGTTCCAGGAGGAAGGGAGCAATGACGGCGTTTGCGGGCGAGTTTGTAATGAAGGCCGTCGCTGCAGGAGGTCTGCGGAGGAAAGAGGATAAATAAGAGAAGGCTCTTCGGGTGAGTTGCCAGTCAGCGGCGGGGACCGCTCTCTACTTGCAGAGGCTGTGGCTATGGAAACGCAGGCCGAGGAAGGCTCGCAGACAGGTGGGGAAACGCGGCGTTGCCTGGAGGGGCAGGAAAAGTTGGCAATAGCAGAACCCATGAATAGAGGCAGGGATGGGGAATTCTCGCTCAGTGCTTCCCAGCCCCTGATCCCTGCGCTGCAGGCGGCAGGAGTTTCTGAATGAATGAAGATGAATGGATGGATGATTCAACGCGCATCCACAGCAGCCCCTGGAGATGAGTCTTCTATGTGATGGGTTTTGTCTCCCAGCACACGTGCATGCACAGCTGTAGAGTCGGGAGTGATGAAATGCAGCCTGGGCTTTGGAATCAGACACAGGGTCCAGGTTTCAGTTCCTCCCCCCGCCCCCCCCCCCATGAGTCCTTAGGGAGCCGAGTTTACCCCTGTAAGGCCTAACTTCCTCCGTGGGTGACTGAAAGGCATAACAAGCTGACTCTCATGAGGCTCTCAGCTAAAACGGGGTTGTTGTTGTTGCCGCTGATTTGTGTGTGTGTGTTTGTGTTCCCCGAATTACACTGGATAGCAATCAATTTTTTTATTTCTTTGGGAAAAAAATGGTAAAACGATGGCTTTGGGTTGAAAAAACAAACTTGAAAAATGTCTCTAATACATTTAAAATTATTAGCACTCCAGATTTAAAAAGCATGCTGTACGTTCTTATTTTAAAACTATGCTCTATTGCATCCATCATGATAATAGATGAAAATAAAAATAAAAAAAGAAAGCAGTAGAATAATTTGTAGTTTTTCAAGTGTAAAATAATCTTGAGTCGCTGGAAAATTAAAAGTACATTTGCTTCATTCTTTCGCGGCAGTTCACACATGAACATAAGGCTCTGGAGTCCTGCCAGTGTTTAAAATTAGAGCTAAAGAAATGAGACCCAACTTAATTAGTATAAATGCTGCCGTGTAACTTCTAATAATGAGTATAATTTGCAATACATGCTCACCATGTAATTTAGCACAATGGGGCCCACGGAATGTAGGACTCAGTATTTAATCACGAGCAATGTTTTATACAGAAGATGAAGTCTGGAGATGGCAGGCGTGTGCAGGAGCGCGTGTGCCCGCCTTGAAATTCCCAGCCACGTTGCAGTTTTCCACGCTCCCCCCTCTGCCCCCGCCCCAAAGATGACACTGTGTCGTCTCCATGCTAGGACCTCTGGAGAGTTACTCAACATTTGTATTTGTGTGCCTCGGTTTCCACGTCTGCAAAAGGAGGATAAAAACAGTCCCACTTAGAAAAAGGCAGAGCACACGTCACCCAGGAAATGCAGCCTCTGTCCTTCCTGTTGATTTTTGTTAAAGGGAAATTTGCGTGTGTGTGTGTGTGTGTATGTGTATCGCCGAGCAAAGTGAAGGAATAATAGTCTGTCCTTCCTGTAATTACTCCCGAGGGTGCTATGTGGCAGGCTGGAGGTGCGCCCTTTAACCCAAGGCACTGGCACCCAGGACGTGGTGGCCACGAGATGATTTTTGTTGCTGTTGAGATAAAATTGATATAACATAAAATTAACCATTTTAAAGTGTGCAATTCCATGGCACTTAATGCATCCGCGGTGCTGTGTGGCCATCTCCTCTCTCCAGTTCCAACGAACTCCATCCGACACATCCCGAAAGGAAACCCGGGTCCCGCTAAGCAGTCTCTCCCCACCCCCTCCCCCGCCCTGGCCACCACTAATCTTCTGTCTCTCCGGATTAGCCTATTCTGGATATTTTGTAAAAACGGAATCAGTATGTGGCCTTTTGTGTCTGGTGTCTTTCACTTCAGATAATGTTCTTCGAGGTTCACCCATGTCACGGTATGTTTCAGAACCCCATTCCTTTTTATGCCTGCATAATATTCCCTTGTGTGGACAGATGACATTTTGTTTCTTTACATCAGTTGATAGATGGTGTTTCCATCTTTTGGCAACTGTCAGTGGTGCTGCCATGAACACTGGTGTACAGGCTTTTGTTTGAATAGCTCTTTTCATTTCTTTTGAGCATATACCTAAGAGTAGAACTGCTGGGTCACGTGGTCATTCTAGGCTAATAATTTGAGGAACTGCCCAACCGTTTTCCAAAGCAGCTGTGCCATTTTCATTTCCACCAGCAACCCACGAAGCTTCTAGTTTCCCCACACCCTCGCCAGCACCTGTTATTTTCTCTGTTTCTTTTTAAAATTATCATTATTATAGCCATCCTAGTGGAAGTGAGGCAATATGTCACGATTAATAATACTGAGCATCTCTTCATGTGCTTGTTGGCCATTGTATATCTTCTTTGCAGAAATGTCCATTCAAGTCTTTTGCCTATTTTTTCACTGCATTATTTGTCTTTGTCATTGAATTGTAAAGAGCTCTTTATATATACTGGATACTAGGCCTTTATCAGATACATGATTTGCAAATATTTTCTGCCATTCTATGGGTTGTCCTTTCACTTCCCTGATGCACAAACGTTCGGAGATGAATTTAGGTGGAAACTGAACATAGCAGCAAAAATATTGAAACACAAACGGAGAAAATCCTTCCTGTCTTTATTTCTTCCTATCTTTCTAATACTCAAGGAGAAAAGCTCAGTTTGGTGCGTGTGACTTTCACAGCTCTCTAACACTTGCTAATTTACCTTTTTACTGAGAGAGGACAGGCTTCAGCCCAAGATCCTTCCCTACGCCATTGCTGGGCATGGATTTCATAGCCTGTCCTGCTCATCCTCACTGAACTGATTGGTCAGGTCACAGGTCATCTCTGTCTCTGCCTAGTGAGACTGGTTTTCCCATTTGCACTAATGATAAAGAGTTTCCTTTTAATATAAGCATGTTTGATATTTTGCAGTAGTGAGTGGATGATGTGGCCAAGCGTGTGACGGCTAGAGGGGCATCCTAGAGTGTTCCTTGAGGTTTCTGAGCAGGGGACAAGATGAGGGGTGTTGAGAACAGTGAGTCTGGTGATGGGGTGTCGAGCACATGGGCGACGCTGAGCAGGCCAGCTGTGAGTGCCCAGTCGGCATCCAGGCATCATGCTAAGCACCGTTCCTTGTTAAATCTCACTTCATCCTGCAGCAGCCCAGCGGTCTTGAGCTTGAAAGAAAAAGTGAAAGGTGTGAAAGGTGGCTGAGGTAGAAAGGTGGCCAGATTTGGTAGCTGGTGGATGTGGGAGATGAGGAGGCAGAAGGATCTGGAAGGCCAAGGCCACCAAAGGGGAAAATGGATGGACGGAGAACGAGCGGGATTTCAGAAGCTTCCTCGCAGCTTTCTTGGCTCAGAGTCTGTGGCAAGTTGGCTGCTTTTCCTTCTTTTTTATGAAGGTCTTGGAGGCAGTACTAACACTTATTGGGTTTCCCACCATAGAGTGTCCATGTCCTCTCTCGAGTTCTCACCTCAGCTGGAGTCAGCACTGCCAGGGTCTCTGGGCAGCAAGTGCAATTTCACAGGTCACAGAGAAAGCTGGTTTTCCTAAGCAAGGTCAAATCACCGCACAAGAATTTTACACATAATCAGCTTCTGGGCATTTCTTAGGTACTTAACCTTGACTTGAAAATCACTGCTTAATTGAAGTCTGTTTTCTCCCCTCTGAGCTAAGTAGAATTCAGGAAGGTTATAGTCTTTCAGTCCTGCTTAACTGTGGTTTACATGGTATCTAAATGAAAATGAGAGATCATGCAATTTATATGCTTCTACAACGTGGAGTTAACATCTTTACTGAAAACTCTAGTAGCTGGAGTGGGAGATGTGTGTGCAGGGAGCAAAGCCTTACACTACCTGAGTACAGCAGCCAGGCAGTCAGTAAATATTGGGTGGACCAGAGAATCTAAAGAGCATATTCTGGAACAGTCGAGTGGCACTCCCAAGCCCCCACGGCCATGAAATCCCATGAAAGACTCCTTTTCATCAAGAAAAAATAAATGTATTCCTGTGATGGTTCTGCCATGAAATGTCCTCTCTACTCCTTTCAACTTCCTCATCTTGATTGAATTTCAAATAACAGGATACTTTGCTCGGGGAAGACTCCAAAGTTTGATAAAGCTCGTGTCCAATCTCCCTTTCCTTAGAGATGTCAACCTTCATTCAACCTGAACATTTTCCAACACAACTGAATGAACTCAAACAAATCCGCACAGCCCACTGCCCATTTCCCACAACGTGACCCTCTACTCTAGCACATTGTGACATGCATTTCCTCTGAGGTTTCTTTTTCTTCCTTTTTTTTTTTTTTTGGTAACAAAATACGGGATTCTCTGTGAAAGTATATATAATTCTGTGACTCTATACTGATAAATATTTGAGAAGATGTCGCTGGATGTTTATGGAGACATTGGTTGGGGAAAAATAAAGCTCACCCCAGACCTTTATCATAAACTCTTTGCTTACTTCATTCACCCGTTGAACAAATATTTATTAAGCAGCCATTTTAATAATGTAAGGACTTTTTCCAGGTAGAACTGAATTAAAAAGAAGTTCTGAGATGTTTGAAATCCAAAACCCACAAAATGCTAATATTTGTCAGCGCCAAAACAATCCATAGATTTGGGGGAGTTGGGGCTCAAGTAAATATTTTCAGTGCATTTTTGGAATTTACAAATTGCATGTCTGTCTGTCCTGAAAATAAATGTTTGTCAGTTTGGATAAAGTATCTGTGCTGTTCCCAATAATATCTTTTAAAAAATGTTTCACAAGAACTCCCAGGTGTTCACGTGAACGATGGCTGTGCCAGTACGGTTTTCTGGAGTCTGGTTGCTTCTCGGACTGCCTGAGTTTGAATTCAGGATCTGCCACTTTGCCAGCTGAGTGGTCTTGGAGGAATGACTCAGCCTCTCTGATTCCCAGGTCTGCCTTGGTAAAGGGGGCCTGCCGCAGGCCTTGCGCTACCTGGAGGGCCGCTGGGGGGAAGAAATGTGCTTGTCAGGCCAGGGCGGAGCCTGGGCTGGCCCCGGCAGGGGACTCCGTAAATCCTCAGCCGCTGCATCGGCGTCCTCAGTGTCTTTACTTTGTACCCCCCTGCGCGCTCCCTCTGCCCCCATGGATGGTTGTTCCTGAAACAGGAGAACAGGCTCCGCCTCACATCCCTGCACCTCCATAGGGGCTGACTTAGGGGTGGAGCCTGGGGCTTGCCCACCTCCCGCCTGCCCACAGGTGTGGGACTAGACCCCAGGTGAGGGGCTTCCAGCACACCTGGAGGAGAGCAGAGGCGCCCCGGTGCCCGCAGGGCCCCCTTTCTAAGAGCATGTCTTGGGCAGGAAGCAGGGAGGGTCTTCTCTCTTTGAAGCCCGGGCCGGGCCCACCACTGTGTGACCCGCTGCACGTCACGTACCCCTAGGGAGCTTCTGGAAAGTGGGGACAAAGTGGCAGGAGGCAGAGCTCTCTCTGTACCTGGAATAGTCTCAGTTCCGGAGGGAGAAGTCCTAGAGATTCGAGCAAAAGTTAACGGTACCCAGGGATAGTTAACCCAGCTCTCCTGCCTCTAAACCAAGTAGAGCCATGTCCTCTTCTTCCGGGGGTGGTGGCTTTCCCTCTGGACAGCCAGCCAGGACTTAGTGGGATGTGGGTGTCTCTACTTCGGGGTCTGCATGGGAAGGGCTCCCCCCCGGCCCCTAGGCCGGTCTTTCTCAGCTCGTCCAGGCTGAGCTCTTCCCTTCCTGCCCTGACTCCTGCCGCTGGCCAGGACAGCAGGAGGACACCCAAGGGCAGAGCCTAGAAGATTCCAATCCTTTCTCAGAAGCAGATAATCAGGGTGAATGCTCCCAAAGGCATGAGGCAACCAGGCTGCTCTCTCCTCCTTCCGCAGTCAGGTCTGCACTCTGTAAGCGCCTTGTTTGTCCACCCCACACTGAGTTAGGCAGCGAACTGTGAGTTAGACTCACCGGGCACCGGGCCGAGCCCCCAGGGTGATGGGAAGACAAAGCGGGCAGGTCTGTGGTCTGGCTGGTGCTGGCACACTTGGCATGTCCTCTGCAGATTTTTTCTCGGTCTGGGACTGCTAGAGAATTCACCTTTCAAGCCCAGTGAGAGCACCAGCCCTCTCTACGGCACTCTCCTCATCACCCCAGGTGGGCACAAGCCTTCCTCCCACACCCACAATGGGGGTCTGGTTGGGATGACGCTGTGCCTGAGGCTGGGTCTCGGGCATCCTCTGAGAATGGAGTGGTCCCTCTGTCAGTACTTGCTGGCCAGATCATCAGACCCATCACTGTCCCGGCAGCCTGCCAGCTCCGGGGTAAGGGCTCTGGGACTGAAAATGAGGCCTCTCTTAGATTTCCTTTGCCCCATCAGAAGTCCAGACTATAAGAGAAACAAAGTTGGTTCAATTGACTTCTTGTTTGGTTGCCTTTGAGCAAAACTTGTTTTAAAGTACTTGTTTACATTCCACAAAGGGTAAACATCCACAGCAGGTGAGCTCGATGAGTTTCTTCCTGAGATAGCTAGGATGTTTATTTGAATCAGGGAAGAAAAGTGGGAAAGGCAGGGAAGGTTTCTGTTTGCCATCTTCAGTCTCTGATCCAGAATTCAAGGATAGCATTTAAGAACGGCCAGACCCCGGCCCAGGGCTTCTTCTTATCTTATGGATGTCCAAAGAGACACATGAGGTTGCTGTTTGTCTCATATTCCAGACTCAGAGAGGGACAGCGCTGGTCCGAGGTCACACAGCATATGGAAGGTGGAGCCAGGACTGGAGCTTCGGTGTCCTCAACTCCAGCAGCTGAGCGCAGCTGTGCTTTGAAGGTTGCTGAAAGGAATTAAATGATTTGGGGGGTGAACACTTGGGGTTCCCCAGTTTCCTCATTGTTTTGAGCCCCATTAATTAAATTTTGGGGATTTTGTTAGCACTTTGCGTTCCAATGGATCTACAAGTCAACAGGGTCTCCCTTGTCTCTTTGGGGTGACCTCACCACGTCCACCCCTGGAGTGAGCAGACAGATGGCTCATCACCTCAACCCTGACACTTCTAAAGAGAAAGAGGGCTCTTCTGGCCATTAGGCAGGAAAAAGGCATCCACCGAGGCTGTGCTGGGCCCATAGGGCGTGCCTCAGGAATGATGGTCACTCATTCATTCACTCATGCCACAGGGCCTCTGAGCAGCTCGTTGGGGCCCCTTGAGGTTGTGGGACATTCGTGAACCTAGGCTGAGCCACTCCACACAGCTGGCCTTGCTCACCCACAGCTCCCCGTGGAGCGGTCACACACCTTTTCTAGGCAACGCAGCATGTCCAAATGCCCTCAAACAGGAAGCTGCAGAGCAAGGGACTCCAAAGCCAGCGTCTCTCTGCCTGTGCCATGCTGGAGGCAAAAGCCAGCTGAGACCACTTGATTTGGAGCACTGACAATTGACACTTTTCCTTTAAGGAATAAAAATCTGCCCCAGTCCACCCACAGGAGCACAGGTGCCATCATCACATCAGGGAGCAGACCATGGCGTCTGCAGCCCTGGCCAGCACTGGCCTGGCCTCTCCCACCCGGCCGCCCTCTCTTCCTGCCCTTTCTCCCCAAGCACAAATGCCAACATCTAGCATTTGCCATCAGTCGACCTTTTCAAGAACTGGTAACTGATGCAGTACGTGGAAGGCAGCCAGAAGACAAGCTTGTCCCGGCGGTCTTCCATCTCAACTAGTTGCCCTGTGCCCTCCCTGCATCACTTTATTTGGACACACATTGAGTAATATTTTCCTTTCTCATATAATTAATTTTAATATGTATGGAAGAACTGCTGCTGCGGGAGGAAAGCCAGTTTCCTGGATGTGGCATGCTATTTGATTTATAATTTCTTTCATTTCAGGCAAGGGAAGTCCATTTAAATGTTAAGTTTGTTGACTTGGTACAGAGATGAATCCATCGACTGCAAAGCTGCAGGCCTGGGGACGGGCGTGAGTGTGCTCGTGCGGGAGAATTCCAGTGCATTTCATCATAGGTACTCATTAACCAATTCAGCATAAGGCGCGACAAGAAAAATTATTTGAGAACAAATCTTTGTCCCGACATTGATGAAGTTGTTAATTTGGAGAGTGAGGGTACCAGAAACCACGTTTCTGGAGTGCCCCTGGTGAGACTGGTAGGGGAGGGCGTGAGGCTGGAGGCAGTGCCGAGCGGTGACTTCCCCGGAGCCCAGGCTGGGCCCTGCCCAGTGGTCCAGGCTTCGGAGGCTTCCCCGACGGCGCCACCTGCCGGTCGTCCGCGGCATCGCCCCCGGGGGGGGTGGGGGCAAGGCGCGGCGCATGCGCCAAAGCAGGGCCCACGGCCCCGCCCCGCCTGCATCCTTAATGCTTCCAAATTCGAGCGTGACGGTGGACTCGTCGAATAACGTGGGAAATTATACCTCCATCGTTTGATGATACCGTTCTTTGACACCCTTTCACTCTGTGCTTCCTCTTTTTACCATTCGCCACACTCATTATTATTTATTTGTCTGCCCACTGGGTTGGGAGCTTCCCAGGACACTCCTGCAGCCCCAGATGATCAAGGGGTGCCCAGCTCTGGGAGGCGCCGGGTGAGAGAGGGCCTCGACGTGCCGGTGCAGAGGCGGCACCCCGAACATCTGCGAGGTGGCCACAGCCACCCCACGCCGGCCAGCTCAGGGCAGAATCTGTGCTAGAGGGTCCACGTGTGGCCAGCCCCATGCTAGCAAGCAGGTGGTGTGTTGCACAGGAGGAGACAATCTCCCAGCAGCAGCTTGCCCCAGGCCACAAGGTAGAGGTGCCAAGGTGTGCCCCAAGAACACCTGTCTCCCACATCATGGGGGTGCAGGTAGAGGACCTGACTCCTGGGGCCTCCCGGTGCCTTGTAATAAATGCCTCGTGGGGAACTCTGGAAGCCAGCAGCCCCCTAACCAACAAACCACACTTCTTGCCCTCTGCCTGCAAATGCATCTTCATGAGCCCCAGACTGTTAAATATCCATTGTTCATGTCTGCCATGGGCTTTGCTGAAAACTCCCCAGAGAGACCCCAACTTTCAAGAAGGTAGGTAGTCCAGGCATCTGCTTCCTCCAGCCACAGCTGCCCCCTCTGACCATCCGCCATCGAGCGGCTGGGGGTCAATTCACGGGTGGCCCAGCACCCTGCGCTGTGCTAAGTGTGGGAGAAGCATGGTTTCCCTCCCATGGGAGCAGGGCAGGACAAGGTCTTTATCCCTGGGACGATTCTAGCACCCAGTAAATCTAAGTTGAATGCAGGAAATTAAGAAAACTTTCCAGTGGTTTTCCATCAGCCACTCCCCACACCCTCACCTTGAGCCCACAAAAGCACTTTCCAGGGGTGGCCCTTCCCGCTGATTAGAGTGAAAATCTCTTGGAAGCAGAGCTTTTGCTTTTCTAATCTTGTCAGCTACACAAGCCTCCTTCCTTGCTCTGTGTCCAGAAGACAGTAAATATTTGGCGAATGGACGAACAAATAAGCAAATCCCTATTATCAGCTCCTGGTTGTACAAAAATCAGTGTTTCTTTAAAAATTCATGAATATCATAATGTTTCCCAGTGTGAGAGCAAACCGTTTCATGAAACTGGCATGAATTTTCTATTAAAGAGAAGAGTATCTATTTATTAATATTCCCCAAGGGTCGTCTTTTTTTGGTTTACTACTGCACGGCTGTTATAAATCGCCCCATAATTATACAGCGTTGATTGTAGTTTTCTGACAGCATCAGTACAGAAAAATATAATGCTGGAACTGTATTACTTAAAGTGTGCGGCCTTACCAATGCAGCTGCTCTCCTGGCTGGGTGCAGGGTGTCGAAATGAGCATTCTTCCTCAGAACAGCAAGGGGAGGCTGAGGCCGAGGTGCTGGCATGCCCTGGGCCTCTGATTTGTACAACTAAAACAGATCAGAGGTAGAATCTCTATTAGGAAACTTGTTGGGATAATTGAGAAATGAAAGGAAAATCTTTTTTCTTTTATTTTTTTCGATAATCTTATTTTTGAGCTGCACAGGTGGCTGGTGGTAAAGGATTTTGAAAGGCATCAACACAAAGGGGTAAGGGGTGCAGTCTGCTAAGAAAAGCCATAAGCCACCTGCAGTGGGCAAAGTAGGCGTGGAGCGTGGGGTCCCTGAGGGCAGGACTATGTCATGGCATTCACCATTGTCCAGTAAATGTCCAGTGAATAGTAAAATGAATGAATGAATGAATGAGTGCATGAATGTAGCTACTTTGGATCTGCTTAAACCGGACCCCAATGCGACGCTGTCTCTGCCGATTTCGAGCTGTGGGACTGCAGCCAAGTTGCCTGGCTCCAAGGGCTGTGAGCATCTCAGATCTAGAAGAGGGATCCTCGCCCCTCCTTCCCCGGCTCACCTAGGGGAGATGTAGGGGAGCAGGTCCTGGTACCCGTTTGTGTCCTTGTCCCGGGAACACAGGCAAGCCCGAGATGGGAGTTGGCAGGGACCTGCCGGCCTGCCCCACAGATGGGCCCCGGAAGCACGAGTTGCACAGAGAGACTCAGGTAAGACACCAGGTGTGAGGTGGGCTCCCGGGCCCCCACCCTTGTGGTCACAGGCAGGATCCGTGCGTCCTCCTCGGGGGTTGGGTCGCCCATGGAGGTTCCCAAGTAGCGTCTTGGAGTTATAAACTATCAAGCTCTTTTCTTAGTTATAACTTGCGGACATTTTTTTCCCCCCAAATAATCAGAGGAGAGTTATAAATAATCCATGCACATTGTTTGGCCCAATTAACACTCTTCAGAAGAGCCGGGCAATTCTTTTGAAGTCTGAAGTAGTTTCCTTCTTAAGGGACAGCAATGCACCCCTCTTGGCTAGGCCGAGCCTCTGCCCTAATTAGATATTTACACAAGAGACTCAGGCAAGGAGGGTGGATTTATTTTTAATAAAAGAAGATTAAAAATCCGTGTATCTGCAGCGTAGTAAGGGAGACCGAACTAAAGTAAACCCCTCCCACAACTTTGGATAGAGCGTACCTGAAAAAGAAGCATCTCCCTTGAGATTGCTCAAACCTCCTTGCTTCCCCTGCCCCATTTCAGATGCACTGGTGGGCGTCCTGCGTGGGGGCGCTGGTAGCGGGGCAGTTTCCTGGCAGAGCAGCTGGTGAGGGGCATCTAAACGTTAAGACCTGGGAACTGCAGAAACACAAGGGCGAGGAGCCAGCCATGTTCCTTGAGCCAGGAGGGCGGGGGGCACAGGGCAGGGGCTGGAAGGATCGGGTCAGGGGTGGAGAAGAGTCTGGCTGACCCTGAGGGCTGCAGGAGCCACTGAAGAGCAGGATGTGGTGAGATTTGCATTTTATGACATTTACCCTGGAAGCCGCTGCACGGGAGGTGGGCTAGAGGGGGGCACACCGAGACCGGGACTCAGCTGAGTGTGCCATCATCCCACCCATGGCTGAGAGGCCCACGAGACGTCCTTCTTGGGGGGCTCAGAGCCGCCTTCGGGGGGTGCCACTCACTACGGGCAAGGAAGGTGGCCGATAAAACGCCTGGCAGGGGGCAGGCCACAGGGTCCACCACACCTGATTCTGTCACAAAACCAAGGGGCTTCTCATGCCCGCCACGTGCCCACCGACCTGGCTTCTGCTCTCCCCAGCTTGGCACGCCCCCCCACCCCCGGGTTGTAAGTGGGCTCTGGAAAATTCCAGAAAGCACAGGACACAAGGGCATATTGAGGTGGAGAGCCTGAGAGTGACCTCTTGGATCCATCTCATCACAACCGAAAATCCAAATCTAAATTGTATGACGCGTTCCATTTTTTTGAGTGTTGAATTTCTGATGTTGACCTTATCAGAGCAGAACATTCGATGTTTACTTATTACAGTCACAGTGTAGTGCTGCCATCCCACCATCCGCTACCAAACCTTCCTCATCATCCCAGACAGAAACTCCTTCCCCGTAAGCAAGAACTCCCCATCCCCTCCCCCACCCCTGGCTCCCGTACGCTGTAATCTACTTGTTATCTCCATGCAGCTGCTTATTATAGACACTTCACATGAGTGGAATCACCCAATATCTGTTTTCTGCCTCTGGCCTATTTCATTCAACGTGGCGTTTTCAAGCTTCATCTGTGCTGTAGCAGGTCTGAAATCCATTCCTTTTACAGCTAAGTAGCGTTCCAACGTACAGAGATACCAGGGTTTGTTTCTCCATCATCTGTCCGTGGACACTGGGTTGCCTCCCCCTCTTGCCTGCTGTGAATAATGCTGCCATCAACACTGGTGTGTGCGTATCTGTTCACGTCCCTGCGTCCAGTTCTTCTGTGCAAATATCTAGGAGTGGGACAGCTGGGGCACGTAGGGCTTCTGGGCCTCACTTTTTGGAGAAAGGCACTTTCGTTCTCAGCTCCACCTGGAGGGCAGCTCGCTGATACCCCTTGCTCTTGGCTGCTGGTCTCACCAGCCGTTCTTCTGGGAGGGTTTTCAAACAGGCAGATAGGTGGAGCACGTCCGCTCAGCCATTTTCCCACTGTACATGAACATGCTCCGTTATCTGCATTCCTCCTGATGGATTTCCCATCTCATGGTCCACTCCACACAGGCCTCCTCCACCCAGCCAAGACCTGGAAGTGTGTGGCTTCAGCGACGCGGGTGTTTCCTCCTGCTCACAGCAGCCGAGGAGACACCGAGCTGGATGTGACCCTCGCTGGCGGCCACTCATAGGAGTAGGTCCGAGGAGGGGACTCGGGGCTGGGAGCAGGACTGCTACGGGCTCCATCACCCCTGGAATTAGGGACCTCATTCCCTGCCCAGTGCTCCCAGGCCAGGCCATTGTAATGGAAAATGGGGGCCTCTCACTCTGGGGGTGCTGAGCCCTGCAGAAGGGGGGCAGTTACCCTGGGCTCTCCAAGTCCCCAGCCCCCTCCAGTGCCCTCCATCTTATGTCTCTGTCTCTCTCTCTCTCTCACACACACACACACATGCACACACACAGCATTTTTAGTAGATTTCTAGAGAAAGGTTTGATTTACAGTGTACACTGCACTGGGGACACACCCCATGAAAGTCAGCAGTCCCTGAACCCCAACAGGTCTAAGCTGAGGGTCTTGGTGCTCTCAGGGTCTGGGGTCCTTCCCCTGGTCCCACGCCCCCTCCCCTTGCCAGCCCCCAGCAGGATTGTGCAGCTGTTCAAGCAGGGCCTTGGGAATCCAAGAGCTCTGGCTAAGTCCTAGCCCTGCCATTTAACTCACCACCCGGCCTTGGGCTGGTAGCTTGTCCTGGGTGAGCCTCGGCTTCCCCCGCTGAGAGGGTGGAGATGGGAACACTTACCCATAGGGTTGTGATGAGG
>PVIY010013245.1:15663-59785 GCA_004026745.1 Myrmecophaga tridactyla | reverse complement strand
AGGGCTTCTCTCTCAGCTGGAAGGGCACATGGCGAAGACGGCGTCATCTGCTAGCATCTTCTCCTGGCTTCCTGTTTCATGAAGCTCCCCGGGAGGCATTTTCCTTCTTCATCTCCAAAGGTCGCTGGCTGGTGGACTCCACATCTCGTGGTCACATAGTTCTGCTCTCTCTCTCTGAATCTCTCATTCTCCAAAATGTCTCCCCCTTTATAGGACTTCAGAAACCAATCAAGACCCACCCAAATGGGTGGAAACATGTCATCCCCCAATCCAGTCTAACAACCATTCTTAACTAAATCACATCATTCAGCGAGATGATCTCATTACAGTTTCAAACATACAGTATTGACTAGAGATTATTCTGCCTTTATGAAATGGGATTTATATTAAAACATGGCTTTTCTTAGGGGGCATACTTCCTTTCAAACCAGCACACTAAAGTTTAACACAGTATCAGGGGATTCCTTGATGGTAAGGTTTAACAGTTCCATAGTCTTTCTTCCCTCCCTCAGGGGACTTTGCCAATACTTTTTTATTTTATGGTTAATATACTCTAGGATGTTTCCAGGTGTTACAATAATCTATAAGGATTAAAGGACCGCTTTCTCATTCTGTGCTCTCTGTTTCAGTTGTTCAAATGAGCTATACAGATAGGTTGAATTAGATTGTGCGCTACAGAAACTTTCAGTTCCAGATCAAATAAACCTTTCTTCCATTGACCTCGAAGAGTATGTGTGGTTCTAAAATACAATCCCTGTCTTCCTTACCCCTATGTTCTGAATTACTTTAACCCCAACCTATTTGGCTTCATTTCTAGGACTTTTTGTGGTGAAATTAAGGAAACCATCTCAGAAAATTTGTGCATTTAAATAGCAAATATTTGTTTTTCCTGCAAGCATTCGAATCTCTCATTATTGTAAAGGTTCAATTGCTGCAGGTTGTATCTGTTATTTCAGAAAAGATTAAAATTGTTTTGTGGTGCACTTCTAGAAACAGCTCCAACATGGAAGATAACATGTAAAGCAGTCATGATTACTACTACTTGTCTAATATTCTCAGTCACTGAAATTCCAAGTTATGGTAATCCTATGTTGCAAATATGTTAAGAGGAACAGAAAATTTTGTATTATAGCAGTTATCACCTGTAGATGACTTAAGATTAGCAAATTGAGTTAGCTCCAGAAACAGCTTATGAGCTGTGAAATGGGGTTGTTAGATAGAGAGATTTCACAGAAAACCTGGATTATTGGTATAAATAACCAGATATCAAGATACAAATCAATGCTTATAAAGTAAAAAGAGACTACTAATAACTTAGCTAAAATATGTTGTATGAAACTTGATATTAAAGAGAATTTAATATGATTTAAACACAGAGAAGCCTCTCTACTTTTACATGAAATATTAAGAACTATTTGTGTACACATGCCCAAACAAAGAAAGCCTGAAATTGAATTAATTACAACTTGAAATATAGAAGGAAAGATAATTGAGGTATAGATGAAGGTATTAATTAACTTTATAAAAGCACATATATTTTAGGCAACCTTTTCCAAGACTTCTTTATAAAAGTGCATATATTTCAGGCTGACTTTTCCAAGACTTATCAGTGTTGTCCGTATTTGGCAAATAGAAAACATGTTCTGTTTTATAGCAAGGAGAATAATTTAGAGTCAGAACTTTAGATGGGAAGCCAATGAGAATAAGAAAGAATCTTCTCTGTCAGGAGTAGATTTGTGTCTTTGCTGATGAACCATTGGGTCACTGAGCATTCATTAAGCATTTCTGCCCCTGTTATAGGCAGGCATCGAAAGCACTGCCTCTTTTTCTGTTTTAAGTTGCTTCTTTCTTTGTGTTATGTTATTTTCAAGCCAAGTTTCTTCTCATGGGTAATATGATGCAACTGTAATCAACTTCTTGAGTTTTAATTCACTTGTATAAAAAATATATTCTGAATATGTCCATAAACTCCAAGACCATCAAGAAATCATTTCATGTTTATCATGCTGTTGGTATAGTTTTTCAAGTATAATTATTCTATCTTGTGGGGTTTCATTTTTGTCTCTAGTCATTTTCTGGCTAATCTTTTGCCATTCAGAAAGGAGATGCAATATGTGACATGTAATAAAAACAGCCCTCAGTGTATGAAGTTGTATTTCCCCACCATCCCAACTAGAAGTGGTATTTCCTATTGGACTGTACTTAAATGTATAAATTTGAGTCTTGCAAAAAGTCCAATCTGAACTTTAAAATGGAGTGTGACTGCTTATTAATATTCAGATCGTACTGAGATACCTGGTCAGCATAAAAGAATCCATCAGCAGATCTTGTGGACTTTCCTGGTAGTTCTCCAAATTGATTGCTGCTTCCATATCCCATCCTTTCTCCTCTCTTTATGAATAGGGGAACTAAACAGGCAGTGGCTACCTTTTCTCAACTCCACGTAGTTACTTGGCAGTAAACAAGCCTCCCTCATTACAAATGTATGTGTGTGTATACACAGACGCATCCCCTGGTAAGAACATTTTTGTTATTTGTCTTCTCCTTATTCTGTTTCTAGTGATCTCAGGGCTTTGGGAAACTGAATAATAGCTTCTCTTCATGAAATGCTTGGGAACTTCCTTATATATTAGCTAAGCATTATGTCCACTAAATAAAAAATGTTTTCAGATACTGTTAAGGATATAATCTATCCCAAATAAAATACTTTGCAGCTGTTAATATGCCTGATGTGCATCTGTTTGTCCTAGCATGGATGGTTGTCCAGGATGTAGTGTTAAATGAAAATTTTTTTCATTTTTCAAAGTACTCTTCAACAAGTAGTTATAAGACAGATCCCAGAGTTTGTTATGGGCTGCCATACTATCCTCTCAGATTTTTCCTTCTGGCTACTACAGAACATACAATCCAATTTTGAACATTTCCATCACCCCAAGAAGGTCCCAACCAAGTTATTTTATTTTTAAGTATGGATGGAACTGGGCAAAAACTTCCATGTGGCGAGTTGAACTAAATGACTTCCTAATGTGTCATTTCTGGCTCTGAACTGCCTAGGGCACAATATGCTGGAAGGTAGGTCTAGGTCCTTAGTGGTGCTGCATCCTAAAAGGATAGTGCACAGTGATGGAGGGCACCCTGATTTCTCCTAGAGGTGTCCTCTAGGCCAGGCTATATGCCAGGTCCACTGCTTATATGACCCCATTTGAGATTCAGAATATAATTACCTCTAATATCGATACTCTCTTCATTTACTAGATAAGAGCCTCTGAGGAGGAGGGGGAGGAGGAACTGAAAGGTCACACAGCTAGCAAGGGGAAGGGTCGGAGTAGAACTTTGGACTCACTTACATACTACACTTACCTTAAACCTTCAGTAGCTGTATATTGAGCAGTTACTATGTGTTCCTATAAAGTGACAAATCTTAGGAAACATGCGAGGAAATTTGCAATGTTTAAGTATTTAATCTGAGAATAGAAAAGGTGACTTTGAAAGATGAAACTCTGAAATCTGCTTTTTCTTTAAGTTGGTTCCATAAAGTTTGGTTTGAAGTCCTGTGAGCACATTTTGAATTGGTTCATGCTAACCTAGGAAAGAAGATAGAAAAGATACAGGACGATGTTTTATAAACTAGGAAAAATTGAGGGTTAAGTCTTAACCTGTGAACACTGAACAGTTTTTGTCAACACGAATGGTCAATTGTATTAGTTAAAACCTTGGTTTGGCTGCTGTAACAGAGAAATCCAATAGTGGCATAAGCAAAATAGAAATTTATTTCTCTCTCAGATGAATAAAACTAGGTAGGTAATTAACGTTTGGTATGGCAGCTCCATAATCCTTAGGGATCCAATCTCTTTTCGTCTCATTGTTCTGCCCTGTAGCACCCTCTTCTTGAAGTCTGAGATGGTTGTTTTAGGTTCTTCCATCACATCCACATTCCGGCCAGCAGCAACAGGAAAAGGAAGGGGAAGTCATAAATTCCCTCCTTTAAGGGTATGACTAAGAAGTTGCATGTATTACTTCTGTCCATATCTTATAGGGTAGCATGTAGTCATAAGGCTACATGCAGCTGCAAGAAGTTGTAGGGAATGATATTTTTATGTGGACGGTGGGTGTGAGACAAAGGCCACATGCCCAACTGAAAGCTTGAGTGGTAAGTATAAAGGAAAGGATAAGTGTTGGAGGAAAATTAGTATTCTCTGCCCAATCATCCTATGAAGATGAGTTTAATATGAAAAATGTAAAATGTAAGAGAAAAGGAGAAATAGAATACTTTGGGTCAAACTCTCTCTTCTGGTTTCTCCTTGTTTATCTGGGCCAGAAGATTCTACCAAATCCAGATGCTTCTGTTGAAATAATTCTCCTAGGCTTTGAAGGCACTTTGTATATTTGGAAGTTGTTAATGTGGCAGTTTATCTTTTTGATGCAGTGTTTTACAGGGAAAATGTGTACAGCAGCTCTGGGGTTGACATCTGGGTTGGGAATACCACACATAGCAGATTGTACCTTGGTAAAGTTTGGTTGGCATTTTCTTTCTCCAAGATGTTTGTAGGAAAAAATTTCCCTTCTTATAGCAGAATTTTAATTAATATTAAAATTAAATACGTAGTATTTTAATTAATACGTAGTGTTATTCAAGATAGAAAGCTTGAAATTCCTATGTTTGGCATGCATTCAAACCTTTCTATTAGAAAACAGCATTTGTTTCTTAGAGAACTGATCATGTCTAGGAGTCAGAAAATCATGTTTCAACCTCAGTACTTAACTATATGTGATCTTGACTAAGCCATTGGACTCCTTAACTTTTCTTAATTAACTATCTTAAAACAGAGTTTAGAAGTAGGCTTTCTTGTCCTATTAAATATATTTAGTCAACAATCATAAAGTCCTTTAAAAATGCAGATGTCAGCTTTTCATTGTTGGTTCCTGGAGATCACAGAAAACCTTAGCTTTTTTGGAGTATGAGTTTTATGACTAGCTAGACCAATAAGAGAAATGAATGTGATAATACACTTAATATTTGCCAATAAGTCACTTTATGATATTCTTTTAAAGGCTTTTTAAAAAAATTCTAAAAGATTATTTGAATTCTTGAAGTTAGAAAATAGTCTGGGTAGGCAGAATATTTCTTGTAACAATATATATCCTTTTCTGAGAATGCATTTTGGGAGACTTAAATTTCACTGTAAGTCTTGGGTAGATTGAAATACTAGTGATCAATGAGAGAGGGGGATAAGGGTATGGGATGAATGAGTTTTTTCTTTTTCTGGAGTGATGCATATTTTCTGAAAATGATCATGGTGATGAATACACAACTATGTGATGATTTTGTGAGCCACTGATTGTATACCATGTATGGACTGTATGTGTGGGAAGATTTCTCAATTAAAAAATACATATTTTTATTTCACTGTAAATCCTTTACTCTGTGAAAGTCTCTGTGCCAGGATTACATTTCAGGCAAGGCTAATTTTAGCCAAGGTTACTGGAAGGATCCCGTGTTATCTCCAAATAATTTTATCTGATTCCTTTTTATGCATTCTTGACACCACCAAATTATATAGAGAATGTAAAATAAACTGCTGTCTATAGAAGTAGAGACTGGTGTCGTGCTTTCTTTCTTTCTTGTGGTGGTGGATTTGCTTCAAGCTTTATCTCTTGCCTGCACCCTCAGCCGTCATAAATGTTTTGCTTTTCCCTTTTGCAGATGACACAATTGGTGCTGCCAGGCATGAGAGACAGGTGAGTCATGAGCTTACACACAAACACTGTAGAGGCAGAGCTCGTTATTATTTATAGGGGAGAATCCTCTCTTTGAAAAATTCACTGAAGTGACTAATGAACCTAACCTCTACCTCTTAGCCACAGAATAACATGCTGGACGAGTCCTGTGGTGGAGCATGAGTCATCAGGTGTGGAGACCTTTTCCACTCGATTCCCTTTTTCTTTCTCTCTCTAGGGTTGTGGTGGTTCCTTTAGATCAGGATTAAAAAGCCTGCCTGAGTCACCATCACTAACTCAATTGCCTGCTATTCTGAGGGGGCAGATAGAGTTCCTGGGATGTTCCCGGGAATACCTTCTTAAAGCTGTACACACTCCAGTCAGAATCAAGATGAGTGGAGTTGCATGAAGCAAGACGCCATCCTCTAGCTTCTCGTTTCTTTCTGAGAGAATGGAAGGATGCTGAACATGTTATGAAGGGAATATAAGATGTCAAACCAACCCTTGGAGGCAAAGACTCTGCTCAGTAACCCCATCTGTATTCCAGTTCCCACTAGGATACACTGGCAGTGTTTTCATTTTTGTTGAGAAATAGAGTTTTAATTGTGTTGTGGTGTTTTTAAATTTGAAGTAGCATAAAGTATAACATTGTAATTAAGTTCACTTGTTGCTTGGAAAACCCTAATAGTGGCTAGACCCTCCAAGAAAACCTGTTGAAAAGAGCTGGGCTTGCATCTTGAACATTTACTGAATTTAGAGCTTTACAGTCATCCTTCTCTTAAAAGTATCTGTGAGTTTGGAAGGGACCCAAAGGAGTCATAGCTTGGAATAGGGACTCTTCTTCTACTTCTATTAAGAAACCTCTAAACTAGCTCCAGTCAGGTATTACAGCTAATATTTATTGAGTATATATCATGTACCAGGCATTCTACTGAAAACTTGATTTGTGTTAACTCAGTTAACTTTGGTAGCTTTTCACCATTTCACGAAGAGCAAACTGAGTTTAGGAATACATTTTATTTAGCATTTACAGAGATTAGTTGAAAATCTGCTTCTCAGCTTTTTGTATGTAATTCCTTCTTACGTATATTGTTTTGCATATTTCAATTGCTTTATTTTAGTAAAATTTCCCTTTAGAACCATCAAGCGCTTGTTATTTGTGACAATGGGAGTATGCCTCTGATGGTCAGATATAGAAATAGCAATGATCAAACTGGACCAGAGCCCTAGAAGATTGCAGAAATTTGAGGCAGACAAAGTAGAACCCTGGAAGAATGAAATTTGGGCCATCACTTTTATCCTGGTTTTGGCATCTGCAAGTGATATAGTATAATTCAGGATAATAGGTGTATCGATTAAAAAACAAAATGCTTACAAACCCAGAGGTATTAGAAAATGAATATTTAAGGGTGTTGGTGATAACTGAAGCAAAAGATGTGATTGTGAAATCATTTTGCAGAGCATAAAAATATTGGATATAAAGAATCATAGCGTTTCAGTACTTTAAAATAATTGAAACCAGCCCCCCACATTTAACAGTTGAAAAAAAACTGAGACCCAAAGGGATTGATAATTTATCTATGGAGCTACTAATTAATTACATAATTAGTAAATGGTACAAATGTAATGTGCTAGGATCTTCACTGCTGTCTCTGTCGACCTATCAGCCATTATCACAGTTATAGCTGAGACATTAAATAAAGCAAAGAAAGCAAAGAAGAGAACCTGTCCATTCACCTTGGATGTATCATAGAGTATACAGAAGATGAATTAGACCCTTGCCTTTAAGAAATGAAGTTGATTTTAAACTGAGATTGAGAAATGATCTGGTGCAAAGCCAACATAGGCTTTGGACTAAAACTGACAACATGGGATGCCTGTGGCACTTGCTAAGGACTAGTTGGAAATGTGAATGGATTATAGGAATCAGTACTTGGTTAGGAGAAGGAACATGCATGTCCACTTGAATTAAAGGAGGTACTAGATGTATACATTGTAGCAGGCTAACTACTGTAACAGACAACCACAACTCTCAGAATAAACCATCAAGGTTTATTTCTCCCTCACATCATATCCAGTGTCGATTGGTGACAAGGGCCCATTCTGTCAGGGATCTTCTTCCATCTAGGGGCTCTGTTGCTTCCTAGGGCCTGGGAGTTCTTCACTGGAGAATTTGCAAACGAGGAAAGTGGGAATCAGCATAATTTTGCAAGGTTTAATAGGCCAGGTCTGGAAGTAGTATACATCACTTCTGCCCACATTCCATTTCTAAAACTAGTCATGGGCTGTAACTAACTGCAAGGGAGGCCAGATATGTCATTAGCAGTGTGTGCAAGAGGAAAGAGAAACTCTTAAATTACCACCTCATCTGAAAACATTCTTACTTACACATTATAAATAATTACCTTATCACCTGCCCTTTATACTGCTTCTGAATGGCATATTTCCTATTGTTGGTTTCCATAGGATTGATATCTCATTGTGTAATAGCAGAGTGCTTTATAGAGATTCTTTGTTGTTGTTTTTCTTTCACTGATTCTACCTCTGATGTATGAGATTTTTAACCCTCTAGAACTATAGCCTAAGGCCAACTGACTGTCACTAAACAAGTATCTATAATCAGACTAAGGTATTATTACCATAGAAGTAGAAAGTACGTAATTGCATTATAGAGGAAACTTGCTCTTTCCACTTCCCTAGAATTATACACATTGTGTACAGCTGGAGCCAAGAGGTGGTTGCCATAACGACTGTGGAAAAGCTAAAAATAGCCTTTTTTCATACTGTATTGCTGAAGGTAGAATTATGACATATTATAGTTTTTGAGGGCAGGTGATTCTCTTTCATGTGCTAAATGTTTGCAAACTTTATTCAACAAAGCAATATTTGTATAATGTAAGTATTTGGATTGTTGGTTCTAATTATATGCCTGACCCCAGTGTTCCAGGATTCTTTCCTGATATAGATCTCTATCTTGATATGTTTCTCAGTCTTCTTGAGATTCTGTTAGAGAACTGTCTGTACTAATTTCAGTATTGTATTTTAAGCTAAAAAAAAATAAATAATGATCCTCCAAGAGCACACTTATGAGCTTCCTGATGAGAAATGGACATGTGAAGAATTGTTTTGGCATCTTTTTTGCACACTCTTCCTCACTTGCCATCAAACTCTAATGCACTCACCCATCCATGTTAGGACTGGCCCTTTGGTTCCAGGTCCTCACATCTGCATTTGCATCTCCCCCTTTCTCATCTGCAGTGAATAAGGCAGAAATCACTGAGTGACTTAGAGGGAGGGAGACCTAACACTTCCTTTTTGACACCAGTATTTGTATAGAGCTTTGAACAGGGATACTGCAACGCTCTGACACAACAGTGGGGCATTTATAGAAGAATAGATTCTAGGCAATTTTTTATCCAGGTGACAATTAAGGAGAGTCTTATTGGGAATTTCACAGGTATGAGGGAATTCTACTAGGGCGTATACTTATAGAAAGCTAAAATTGCAAAATACTAAATTTTAAAGCATTGGTGAGTGTAGTGTTTGGTTTGTGGGAGAGCTAGTAATTGATGAGAATATTTTTTATAAGAAAAGGTGTTCCTTATTAGCAATTGGTGTTTTCTGTTTTCTTTTTGCAGTATTTTAGCTCTAATAAAACCTCAGTAATTTATACCACTGAGTCAGCATTGTGTGGCTGTTAATAAGTAAACAGCGTAATGAATTAAGAATGTTGCATCACAGAAAATTTAATTTTGTTTATTTGGATATTTTGTTTTAATTTCTTTATTTGGATATTTGTCATAGCAAACTAGGAAATAAGCTGAAGTTTGAGTAACGTAAGTCTTCATTATAAAACTTCAGCAAAAATTGTTAATGTACCTTCCAATCTTAGAAGTGTTTCCCCAGGAAAATGAGAAATTAAACCGGGTTTGGTTTTTATGTTTGTTTCTGTGTGCAGTTAAGTGTAGCCCATTTTGTCCTTCTGCTTGATGTAACAGAATCATGAGTCTGGCTGTGCCATGGAAACTGGTTTGACGTCACTAATTCTGCTTAGATGGAGGATTAGAGCTAAGCAAAGTAGTTGATTTTAAGGACTAGTCCTTTGTGCCTTGCAGTGCCAAATGTTCATCCCCATTTTTCCATAGTGCATAGATACTGTATATAGTACAAGGATTGAGACAGATTATACCAGTGTGTTCTTTATGATTCAGAGAAAATTATTATCCTTGGAGAGAGGGAGGGAGGGAGGAAGAGAATTGTATGTCATGTGTAGGGAGTGCTAGGGGAAGCGATTTGCTTGACAATTGGTGTGCTTGATGGCAGGAAGAGATTTGCAGAGGGAGCATTTTCTCTACTGAAAATGCAAGCCTGGGACCACTTGAGCAGTGTCATTTTGGTACAAGTATAAATGCTACTGTCCTTCTATTGGCTTAGGTCTGGTGAAGTCTCACATTATACTTTGTTGGACCTAAATTTGTTTTAATATATTTTAGAGTGTGAATATTGTGTTTTGAATAAGTTATACTAAAACTCTGACTTCGCTAATTCAAACTAGTTCCACTCAAAGTTTTTATTTAGAATAGAATATTTGAGAAACAAAGCCTCAGTTGCCTCAAAGAGTAAACAAAGGAGCATCCCTGACTATTTGTATTATCTTCAAAAATGGGAAAGAGTTTTTATGATCTTTAACTAAATTTTTCCTATATTGAATTAATTGCTTTGGCAAGTGAAGTTCCTAAGAGTTTGCTTTGGTGAGGTTGAGATTTAATTTTAAAAATGTATTTGATGAAGTTTAACTTTTAAAGAGTTTTAGATTGTATTTCATTTGTGAGGAATGGAATAAAAAATGTAAGATTTTTGTTCAAGGTCACCCATAACCTCCCCAGCTAATTTGTATATAATGGAGCACATAACCCAGCTGATAAAAGTGATGACAGAGTGCAGCCTCAGTGAAAAAGTATCATGTTCTGCAACTACTTCAGACTTATTACTCTTCTTCACCCCACTCTTGGTATCAAAAATTGTTTTAAGTTTAGTTTCCCAACTAGTAAAACAAATACCATAGGATGGGTTGGTTTAACAGGTATTTATTGGCTCATGGTTTCAGGGACTAGAAGGCTGGCTTCCTTCCAGGGTTGGTATCTTCTGGCTGGCTGGCAATCTTTGGGTTTCCTTGGCTTTTCCCGTACATGGCAATGCACATGGCAGTGTCTTCTCTTTTCTCTTCTGAGTTTCATTGACTTCCAGCTTCTGAATGCCACTCATGCCTTTTCTTTCTGTGTCCAGTTTCTCTTGCTTCTAATGGACTTCAGCCATACTGGATTAAGGCTTACCCTATTTAGTTTGGGCACACCTTAACTAATAACTTCTTCAAAGGTCCTGTTTACAAATGGGTTCATGCCCACAGGACCAGGGGTTGGGATCTGAACAAGCCTTTTGTTTGGGGGTGTGATTTAATCCCCGATAGTCTGAATGATTGAAAACCATCAATTGATGGTTAAATGAGAAAAGGTTAAATGGTAACACTACCCAGTGTTACCCAGACCTATCAGGATGCTTGGGGCACAGGCAGGGTTACAATTTGTCGAGTTGGATTACTCCTCAGAAAGCATATTTATTGCCTAAGATGCAATATTCTTACATTTTTATTTCAATCTTCCACTTGATTGGGATCGCTCTCACTTTAAACATGACACATTCCGACATCATAAATACATTTTTCTCTTTTTTATAGCTTTATTGAGGTATATTTCACATACTATCAAATTCATCCATTTAAAGTGTATAGTTCAGTGGTTTTTAGCACATTCACAGAGCTGTGCAACCATTACCACAATTTCCTAATTTTGGAACATTTTCAACATCCCAAAAAGATAAGCATATTTTTACATGTCATAAATCAGTACTTTATTTAAAATGTTCAATAACAGAAGTAGTTTTTATTCCATATTTAACAATTAAGGAATTTCTCAGAAATATTGGTGAAATGAAATGACTAGATGATATTCACTGTTAATTCACCAGTTTTTATCTTAGAGTGGTTAGGTTCTAACTCCTGATGAAGCACTTCCCTTCTTACCTTAAAATTTCAAAAAAAGGCTTTTCTGTCCCTGAGAATCACTACAAGAAAACAAAATACCAGAATGATAAAATTAATACATTGTCTAAACTATTTCCAGCTTTCTTTAAAACCCTAGTAACATTTTAAGATTTGAATTCTATCACCAAAATGTTAATGGGTTTCATTGCTTCAGAAAGTATGTATTGCTAATAAATAAGGGCTTCTGTTAAAAACCAACACAACAACAAAAAAATCTAAACAGCAGCAGCTAGTGTCTAGTAACCTGCATGAAGCTGAGGACCCACGTTTGCCTTTGGTGGCTGAAGCGGCATCTTGCCTAGAGGCTGGCAGATGGGCTGGGTGACCTTAGGGATTATTTCTTTTCAGATTTATGTCTAAAATCACTTAGATGCCATTTAATCATGTTTCTTTTATTATTTTACATAAATAGGCTCTATATAGTCCATTCCCACCCCCCACCGCGCCCACCACACCCATACTCAAAAAGTAGGCCTCTGAGGAGTAAATACAGAGAAGGAACCTGAGAAACTAGGTGGACGGGAGCCTGATAGGAAGAGAGGAGATGGAGGATGCCAAGTTGCAGGGCTGAAGAAGGGGCCCTCTCTGGGAAGGACAGATCTGAGGAGGAATCATATGTGTTAATTCTGTCTGAGACTCCTGAAACCGCAATTCCACACTTTACCTAAACCATGTATGCTCCCTAAAACTGGCATATTTGTAACATTGTTTTCAAACTAAGTTTCATGTATTTGTAGAGTTAGAAATTCCTGGTCAGTTTTAACTTTTAAATTTCAATAGCCTCAAAAGTTAAAGGAGGAAAAAAAAGAATTTAAAGGACGGTGCCCGTGCACGGGGGGCTCAGCGGTAGAATGCTCGCCTTTCATGTGGGAGACCCGGGTTCAATTCCCGGACCACGTACCCCCCCTAAAAAAGTTAAGGGAGAAAGGAGCTTTGCCTTTTGGCAAAATGCAATGGTTTGAAGAACTCTAGTCTCCTGATTTTAGTCAGCTCTTTGTTCAGCACCTGAATATTTATAATGCAGGGGAAGTGGGAGGGCAGTTCATTCATTGCCAGAAGATTTTCTCATGGACCTCTGAGATGCTCAGTACTGTGCTGTGTGTTGTGAGGCACAGAAACGTGCAAGACAGGACTCTGTCGTCTGCATGCCTATGGTTTTGTTGGGGTGGGGATGGGAATGGGGGACATTTAAACATACAGGATGATAAAATCCTACAGCAAGGTAGTATATGATGATATGCCAAAATAAAGATGCTTCAGCCAATATGAGTATTTCTGAGAACTCTTGGTGCTGTGGCCAGGGTAAAACTCACAGAGGGCAGAGAGAGACTCCAGGAGACTAAATAGGATCGGTTAGGCCCTGAATTACTAAGTCTGGGACTGAGCTAATGCTAATGAAGAGCTATTTCTAGTTGATTGAGTTATGCCTCATTCATTGACCAACATATCACATGCTAACTAAAAAAGGGGGAAATGTGTGTTAAAAAATCAACCACCTCGTTCTGTTTCAAATAAACCTGTATCTCAGTCTATAATTTACAAACAGTTGTTATGTCTAATTTCATTCCATTTACTTGGTGCACTTTTCTTTTTAGATCTAAAGGGGTAATTCTGAACATCTCCTCTGTCAGTGGCATGTACCCAGTTCCACTACTGACTCTCTACTCTGCAACCAAGGTAAACAATATTTTATTTAGCAAATCACATCATTATGAGAACAGAGAATAATTCACTGATAGATTCAACTCCCCTGAAGTTTCTCTCTTGGCAGTTTTCAGTTGGACTGAAAATAAAAGAATACCCAACACTGGTTTCAGGAGTGCCTGATCTGGAGACATACTGATTAATATAAACTTTGCAAATGGGGCACCAGCATATCAGTTCCACAGATTTCTTTTTCCCCTCTGTACTTTACTGATGGCAGCATTCCCATGGAGAGCTGGTCTAGGTCAGTTAGGTTAGTTGATTAGACCATGATGTTATTAATGAGGGTACGTTGGAAATTTGATACATGAATGAGTTAGCGTCACACAGTGTAAGTTCCAAGGCTGGAGAAGAAATGCTGCCAGTCAGGACATAAATGTAAACAGTAGGCTCAAGATAGACTGAAATAGAGTGTGAATATTTTGCCACATGATCCAGAATACACAATGCATCTCCTCTGGGGTAAGACAATAGTTTTTCAGAATTCTCTGTAAGATGTCATAATTTTATGCAATGTTACCATTCATCTCTTCATATTACTAGTAGGAAAATAATTTAGAGTGCATTTCCCACTGACACCCGGTCAATGGCATCATCTTTGTATGTATTGTTGAGGCCGAAATACTTCTTTAAAGAGAAAATGACTATTTAGATGTTGGAATTAAGCAAGCTTTTTGGAAAAAATGAGCCAAATATAATGTAAAAGAACTTTGGATTACATCAAGCAGGGAAAAGAACAAAACACCTGCCTTTTTCACTTGGCTATATATCCTTTGGAGAGAAAAAAACTAAAATAGCAGCTACTGTTTTAAAAAATTGTGGCACTGCCCTCCTTTCCCCCTCCAATCTACCTGTTTTCTCTCTGAAACATTAGAGTAGGCATTTAAAAAATAAACACCTTGTTCCTTGAAGCATTAGTGAATTCCACCTTCTTATCTGCTCTGCTCCACTGACACAGGACTATTACTAGTTGGGATCCTTGTAGAGTCCTTATCAGTGCTTTCATTTAAAGCCTGAGTTGGGTCCATATTTGACAAAATGGGACGTTATATTCTACAAATAGATTTAAGGTTGTATTATGAAAAGAAGAGGGGCTGTCACATTCATCTTTACACCTCTTGGATCTTATCATCCCAAAATACCAAGCAGATGCTTGCTCTTTTCTCTTCTTTACTGACAAACAAAATCCCCAAAGAACAGCATTGAACAGAATTCATATTGTATTTCTGCTTTGAATGGCAAGTGGGAAGAAGGAATGCATCCTTTCTTATATAATAAAAAACATATTTCTTCTTGGAAAGTAATTCTCTGAAAAAAAAATTTTAAAAAGGAAGAATAAGAAGAACCTTTTCCAGTTAAGTCAAAATTTGATCTGAATATTATATTTTGGTAACAAAATACATAATTTCTTAGCAGATAAAAACAACTTGAGCTTGTTTTTTAAAAGGTTTCTTCTGCATTTGAAATAAAAAGTTAGTTTGTATTATTTTTTTGTTTCCATAGTTACAAATCAGGCAGATTGATATAATGTGTGTGTTTTCTTCTCCCCATCACCCCCTCACAGGCTTTTGTAGATTTCTTCTCTCAGTGCCTTCATGAGGAGTATAAGAGCAAGGGCATCTTTGTGCAGGTGAGTGGACTTTGTTTCAGTTAAGTGTTCCTGTTTTTGTGTGGTTCCCACAGCAACTGTTGCTGTCTTGGCAACGAAAGAAAATCACACTCCTAAGTAAGTGAATGTGACGTTCACACCATCAAAGGAACAGTTTCTTTTTCTTTCATGCACTTAAGTCTAGATTCTTAAAAATTATCCCCTAGGATTTTTACGTAGGGATACCTAAAGTAGAACTAAATGCATTGTAAGCAGTTGGAGCATAATTATTATGGTTTTATTTTGAGAGAATTAGATGTTAGTATCTGTTAGCTGCCAGGTATGTAAGTGCATGCTGTGACTCTGTTTCCAGAGCCAGTGCCTCGTAACTTCATGAGCGGGCTAAGAGCTGAATGAAGCTACCTTTTACTAGAGTAGGGATGCTGCCGGCGTCAGGTTGCTAGTGGAGTGGTAGTAACCTTTGATTCTGTTGTACAGCTGGGAGGTGCAGTGCTGTGAAAATACAATACAAAAAGAGAGAGGAAGCGAATCCAGGGTGTTTTTGTGGGTATCTATCACAAATCAGCTGTTGTTCAACATAAGGAAATAGTAGCTCACAGTATTTCTATTATTTCCATGCTTGGGTACATTTCTTAATGTCTTGGGAAGAGTTGCAATTCTTACCTCTTTCCTACTCCTGCCCATTGCCTATAGCTCCCTCTGCACACACGTACACATACATTATGGCTCTCAGTACTGTGAGCCTAGTATTTCACTTTGTGCCCTGAGCCCCAAATGATCAGTCATAGCAGAAACAGCAACTATTTGAGTGGATGCTTCCTCTAGACACAACAGTGAGCACTTTCCACGTAGGTTTCATTGCATCTCATAATGTCCCCATAAGATAGCATGACTGTCATCTCCTTTTTAAAGTTGCAAAAAATGGATCTTAAAAGGTTACTCTACTTGCCCAGGTTGAACCAGGACTCAAATCCAGGTCTGTTTGGCACCAAAGCCCTTCTTAACGTCTAGGCCACTTACTCCAGGCCTTTGGCATCAAGGACAGTGTTAAAGACCTGTTGGATCCGTCTGTGCTCGAGCAGTTATTGGCCCACGGAAACTGCAGGCCCTTTGCTGCTCAGTTCTATTTCCCCCTCTGTATCTTTAGGCAGGCAAGATGGGCCTGAAGTGTTGTCCTAATCTAGCTTCTAAGCCTTTTTATTCAATGAATAAACACTGGATCTAGATCTCCCAAAGGGAGGGGGAGTGATAGTGAGAGAAAGGTGGGATGAATGTTTCCTCATCTTCCAGGGTCAGCTTAGGAGCTGCTTTCTCTAAGCCCTCACCTGAGGTTCAGCCTAAGGGAGCGTAGAAGTCATAGTCATGTGGTATTATTTCAATGGGCGGCTTCCAACAGACATAGAGTGCGTAGAGGAGTCTGGACTCTCCAGGATCCTAAATTTTATACTGAACTACCATATTCCTCTTTCTGCCTTCCTTCACACTAGTCATTTTACTGCTGCTTAGCTAGTTAAAAGAATCTGCTCTATAGATTTGGTAAGACGGAAACTGCTAAAGCATTTGTAGGCGGTGAGGCATCACCTGCAGTGTTGTACTATTTTCTCATTCTAGTGAATCTTTTATGATCAAGTTATTAATTTACTAATTCCTAAACATTTACTGTGACTAGACTGGAATCCGAATGCCCCTTTGGTGGGTGACCTATAGGCAGTGTGACAAGAAACTGCAAATATGTTGATGACACAAGGTTGATATTGGAACTTGTGAACATAGATAAGCAGTTTGTAAAATTCTGTTAACAGACAAGACTGCCTATTGATCTGGGGTCTAAGAAGCTGCTTAAAAAAACACATTAACACTTGCCTTCTAAAATATTTTACTTTGATAAACTTTTACTTTCCCCTATTAATGAATTATAAAATACGTAATTTCATCAGTCATGGTCTTCTTCTGAATTCACTCAAGATTTAAGCTTAGAGTGAATTTGAGAAGGAAATAGAAACTCAGATTTGTGAGGAAAAATACAGTTGTCATTTCTGTGTGAACACATGCCAAAATCCTGCAGTAGGATAGAAAGAGATCTTATTGATTATAGTCAGAGAGGTTGAAAAATCTTGTCTAAATGAAGCTCAGGTTTTAAAACTATTAATTTTTCTTTAGTACTGCTTTATGTATGCACAGTTTTTGCATTAGGGAAATTTATTATCTGATTTCACCTTCTTGCATTCCATCCCACATACTGTTTCCCGGGTGATCTTGTTAAAATGTGAATCAGATGATGTCACTTTCTTTCATAGTCCTTCAGTGGTTACCTGTAATGTTTAGGATTAAACTCAGACCCCACAAAGCCAGCTCTTCTCGTGCCACCCCATCATCCCACCCTGCGTTCAGGCCAGACTGGACATTGTGGTCTTCCTACATGCTCTGCCCTCTGAAGTGCCCATGACTGCTTTTCCTGCTGCATGTCCTTTCCCCAAATCCGCTCCCAGTCTACTTTCCACATTCCTTCCCTGCCCATTTGTACCTGGCCCTCATTACACACTATCCATCTTTCAAGGCTCAGGCCTCAGTTTACTTCCCCTGGGAAATCTGATCTCAGCCCCTTGGCACATTTAGTTTCACTCTTCCTTCTGCTCTCTTATACCTTATCACATACCTTGGCCTGACACTGTCTGGCTTATCTTTCTCCATTGCTTTTCAATAGAGGATAAGAAGTATATTCTCCGGTAAACCTTATCAAAAGTGTGCTTGTTGGTGAGGACTATTTGTTCTCATAATTGCCTTATAATTAAAGCCCATTCAAATTATGCTTAAATTTTTCAAAGGGCAAAATCATAAATAATCTGATTGATTGGGTGAGTGGGTCCTAGTACTGAGCTCTTTTTGTGTGCCCTGCGCTAACTAGTAGTCACTGATGCCAAGCAAGTATGAAAGAGTTGCCCTCCTAAGACTGTCCCTCCTGAACTCTTATTCTGTGCAACTTCCACAAGGCTTCTTTTTCTTTCTTAACTTTGTATTTGGAAATAATTTCAAATCTGAGAAGTTACACAAATAGTACAAAGAATACCCCAATACTCTTTACTCAGCTTCACTTACTGTTGCTATTTTATCCCATTTGTTTTATCATTGCATACATCATGGTCTATTACCTCAAAATATTTTAGTGTATAATTAATAAGAATAAGAATGTTCTCCACAGTACAGTTACCAATTTTAGGTTTAGCATGGATACAATATTTTTATGTAATCTACTACCTATATTCCAATTTCTGACCCTAAAATTGAATTCAGTCTAGGATCAGGTATTACATTTAGTTGTCGTGTCTTTTATTCTCCTTTAACCTGGAATGTCTTCACAGCCTTTCTTGATCTTTTGTGACATTGATATTTTTGAAGAGTACCATACTCCTCCCCCACTTTTTAAATTGAGCATTCCTCATTTGGGGTTTATCTGGTGTTTTTTATGTTTAGATTCAGGTTATGCTTTCTTCACCAAAATATTACATACGTGATGCTGTGTTCTTTGGATAGCACATCCAGATACACACAGTATCTATTTGTCCCTCATCAATGTAGATTTTGACCTTTTAGTCAAGATGCTATCTGATTTCTCCACCCTACAGTTTCTATTTTTTTCCCTCTTACTATTAAGCACAGGAGACACTTTAAGACCATGTAAATATCCTGCTCTTTATAATTTTTCCCTTGATTTAGTTAGCATCCATTGATAATCCTTCACAAACCTTCCTTTTGAAGAGATTTCTAGTTCTAAAGAGTTCCTGCAGCCCATCTAGAATATTTTGTTGTTCCAAAACAAGAAGTCACAGCTATAGCATGGTCACAGCTTCCTTAATCCAGGCTGTGGTTTTATTCAGACCCCATGTCATCAGGGTATTCAGAGAAAAGGACAATCAGAAGACCAAGCTTTCTGTTGTAATATACAGGAAGCTTTGGCATCACTTTGAAGCCTAAGTTTTCCCCTTCTGCGAGTGGGGGTATTATTTGCTCTGTTCTCCCCTTAGAATTGCAATGATCCAAATGATATATCTATAAACATTGGGAAGTATGAAAAGATATGTAAGTGTGAAAGAGAGAAATATCTCTATTTAGGAACCATCCACAGTATGTCCCATGTTCTCACTATTTTATCATCTCATTTGAGATAGATGTTAACCTAGTCCCGTTTTAGGACTAAGGAAAATTTGCTTAAGGTTGGTTCAGTTTGTCGAAGTACCTGCTATTTACCAGTTCCTTAGCTAGGCAGTGGAGAAATAAAGGGGAATAAGGCACAGTCCCTTTCTTCAAGGTACAACACAGATAGAGAAAATAGACATTTAAGCACATTACAGTGAGAGGGGATAGTAAGTACAAAACTAGAGGGATACATAGTTTCCACATTTCTTCAGTCAGGAAGTATTAAGATGCTACATGAACTCATAGGACTGTATAATACAAGCGGTGAAGCCTAATGTAAATTATGGACTATAGTTAATAGTTCTTTTATCAACTGTACCATGTCAGTACAAACTGTTATGATAGGACAGGTATATGGGAACTGTGTTTTCTATGTGATTTTTCTGTGAACCTACAACTTCTCTAAGAAAAAAAAATCTACATTTTTAAAAGGTGCTAACTTACTCTGGTACATGAGGATACAGTAGTAAAATGGAGAGGCAGGATACCTGCTGTGATAGAATTTATTTTCAGTGGGAGGAAGACAATAAACCTTTCCTTGTGACCTTTTCCACTTCTACTCTAATCTGAGCCACTAGTATTTCTGGCCATGGATTTTTGCAATATCCTCCTATCTGATCTCCCATCCTTGATTATAGCCCCTCCAGTCTGCTCTGAGAAGCCAGAACACTGTCTTTAAATAAAAACCCTAAATATGCTCCCATGGCCTCCCATCTCTTTCAGAGTAAAATCATAAGTTCTCACCATGGGCCACAATGCTCTGATTTTAAACATTTTATGTTATCTTCCTGCCCCCTCTCCCCCCCCCCCCCCACTCTCCCCCCTCCACTGCTTTTCTAACTGCATGTACTGCTTCTGCTACTCCCATCCCACCCCAAGGCACTCCAGCCACACTGGCCTTGCTCATCCTCGAAGACACTGAGCACACGCCCATCTCAGGGCCTTGGACTTGCTGCTGCCTCAGTCTGCAAGGTCCTCTACCTAGATGTACTCTGGAATAGCTCGTTCCTTCCATTCAGATCTCTGCTTCTCTGTCACTGTATCAGAGTGGACTTGATTGATCAGCCCATCTCAGGAACAGCCTTCATCATCTGTGCCTTTCACGTGGGTTTTCCTTTTTATCTTCACCTGTCAATCTTGTATACATTTTTGATCATTTGTATATAGTCTGTGTCCCCCTGCTAAAATGTAACCTCTATAAGATAAGGGACTCTTAGTTCACAGCTAATCCCCAGTGCCTAAAACATTGTTCTAAGTGGAGCTCAGGAAATATTTGTTGTTAAATGAAAAGTTTTTGCAAAATTACATTGTTGCTCCTTTTGTTCCTTGAATGTTAACATACGAAATTCCACATATTTGGAGCTTGGTCACTTGTTGGAATATAAGCCAATATTTATCAAGGATTTTCTTTGGGCAGAGCACAACAGTTTGGCTTCCTTCATCTTGGCCTTTGATGTTGGTGGCAGTTCATGAGGGAGCCATAGAGTTAAGCTAAGACTTACACCTAATGTTAATATGGGGCCTTTGCTCATTGCTACACAGCTGGAGATCTCTACACCATCAGAATGATTCCTTTGTCCTAAGTTTCTAGGAAGTGCAAGCGTTTCTGTCAAAGGCCCTTTTGTGGGAAAGCGCATCTCTAGGTCTGCAAGTAAAATAATACAAACTCCAACGGCAGAATATATGTTATAAATTATTCAGATTTTCTGGAGATTATCAGATCCTGAAATGAAAGATGAACAGATATAAATAAAGGTTTCCTAAAATGCCTCAAAGGTGCCCTACTCTCTGTCAAGTTTTTGCTTAAACCTTTACGGATATATATAGATGAAATTTTGGCATATAAGATATTTCTTTATGTTTATATAACTTGAAATACTCCTTTTTTTTTTTTTAGGTTTTAACTTACACCTATAAGTTCACACCCTTTTTTTTTTTTTTTACATGGGCAGGTACCAGGAATCGAACCCGGGTCCTCGGGCACAGCAGGCAAGTGTTCTTACCTGCTAAGCCACCGTGGCCCGCCCCACACCCTTTTTTTTGATAGGGGATCTTGCTTAAGTTTTGGAATAGCTAAAATTTTGGCTTAAACTCTCCTCTTGTTACATTGTTAACTGTCTAGTATGATTAATTTTGTGGACTGCAGCAGTGAAAAGAGACCCCTAATACTGCACTTTGTTGCTGTCCTTAATGAAGTGTTCCCTTGTTGACTTATTCAGTAGATGATCATTGACCCCTCCTAAGTGCCAGATACTGTTCTAAGCCGTAGGATTATAATGGTAAGACCATGCCTTTATGGGACTTATGTTCTAGAAATTTATGCCTTCCAGGGATGAGGCGCAGTTTTCTGTGCTTTTCAGCTTCTCTCCTGCCACTGCTTCACGCATTTCTGATATTTGAAGCATATTGAACTACTTGCTATTCCCTGAAAATATGCTCCTTTTGTCCCCTTTTTCTTTGCTGCTGCTGTTCCCATTAGACAAAATGCTCTTTCCTTATTTGTTTACCTGGCAAACCCCTTTTACTTCATTTAAGACTTAGCTCAAACGTTATTTAATTTCTGAATCCTTCCCATCTTCCACTAGGCCTTGTAACAACCTTGATTTTAAAATCATTGTAGAAATAAATAAATACCCTTTTCAGAAGAAAATTTACATATCTTAGTTGGAAAAAAATAATTCAGCTTCCAACTCATGGGTGTATATCTCTTGACCCCACCCTCAAAGCCAGGGATTTTCTAAACTCTCGAAGGTTTAGCTGATTGATGTGTTAACCTTTGGCACCATCAAGTGGTTGAGTTGGGCAGTGCAATGTAGTTCTACACGATCAATATAGTGTAATTTAATATCAAGGAGGTGAGGAACGTAAGGAAGAGGAGAGGAAGGAAATAAATTTGGAAAGTAAAGATAATTATATTGTAAATGAAAGGTGTAGTTATCACACCACCTATTTTGAGAAGCTCAAAACTTTTATAATACCTCTGATGGATTTGTGATTTATATACAGGAATAATTTTTTTATTATATAATATAACGTATATACAAAACAAAGAAAGAAAAAAGCAATAATTTTCAAAGCATTCTTCAGCAAATAGTTACAGGACAGATCCCAGAGTTTGTCATGGGCTACCATGTGATCCTCTCAGATTTTTCCATCTAGCTGCTCCAGAATATAGAAGGCTAGAAGGAATAAATATTTTTTATCATCACAATTGACTTTTTTTCTTTTTTTTGTGGAAAATAACATATATACAATTTCAAAGCATAGCACAACAATTAGTTGTAGAACGTATTTCAGAGTTTGGTATGGGTTACAATTCCACAATTTCCGGTTTTTACTTCTAGTTGCTCTAAGATGCTGGACACTAAAAGAAATACCAATATAATGATTCAACAATCATACTCATTTATTAAACCCTTCTTTTTCTGTATAACTGCACCATCACCTTTGATTTTCTATCCCATTCTTCAGGGATTTGGACCATGCCCATCCTATCCTTTTCATGTTGGAAGGGGCTGTCAATTGTATGGGGTAGGGAGAAAAAACTAGCTGATGCTCTGGAGAGGCTGGGCCCTCTAGGTTTCAGGACTTATCTGGTCCAGGGACCTATCTGGAGGTTGTAGGTTTCTGGAAAGTTACCCTAGTACATGGAACCTTTGTTGAATCTTATATAACACCCTAGATGTTCTTTAGGATTAGCAGGAATGGTTTTGGTTGGGGTTTGGCAAGTTATGATAGGCAGCAATGTCTAACTGAAGCTTGGGTAAGAGTGACCTTCAGAGTAGCCTCTCAACTCTATTTAAACTTTGTCAGCCACTGATGCCTTATTGGTTACACTTCTTTTCCCCCTTTTGATCAGGATGGCATTGTTGATCCCATGGTGCCAGGGCTGGACTCATCCCTGGGAGTCATCTCACATGCCACCAGGGAGACTTTCACCCCTGGATGTCATATCCCATGTAGAGGGACGGTCAATGATTTCACTTGCAGAGTTGGGCTTAGAGAGTGTGAGACCACATCTGAGCAACCACAGAGGTCCTCCATAAGTAACTCTTAGGCATGCCTATAGGTAGGCTAAGCTTCTCCACTACCTACATAAGCTTCACAAGAGCAAGCCTCAAGATCAAGGGCTTGGCCTGTTGATTTGTGTGTCCCTAATATTTGGCACAGGATTAGGGGTTTCCCCAAAGGTAAAGTCTAATAGTTCCATAATTTTTCTCCCATCCCTCCAGGGACTTTGCCAATACTTTTTGATTATCTGCTTACTATATTCTAGGATGTATCCAGGTATTACATTAATCTATACAGAATTAAAGGCCCTCATTCTTATTCTGGGCTCCCTGTGTTTCAGTTGTTCAACTGAGCTATGCAGACAGGTTGAGTTAGATTATGTGCTCCGGAAAATGTACCAGACAAAATAAACCTTTCTTCCTTTGGTCTCAAAGAGTTGGTGATGTTCTAATATATGGACAATGTCTTCCTTACCCCTGTGTTCTGAATTATCTTAATTCTGACATGATCGGCTTCATCCTTATCTCTAAATACCATTTTATACATACATAAAACAGCCTCTCAAAATTCAGAAATAATAATTACCACTCTGTACTAAATGTGTTAACTATAAGAGCTTACAATCTAGGCCCCAGTTTTCTTATAAGCATTTTCTAAAGGAGACCATACAATAATTACTCTTTTGTTTCTGGCTTATTTTGGCTCACCCAGTGTCCCATAGGTTCATTCACAATGTTGCATGCCTCACAACTTTGTTCCTTTTTATAGCAGCACAATATTCAATCATATATATATATATATATACCACCGAGGAATAATTATTTAATCTCCACTTTTCTGGAACCAAGAAACCTGAGGCACAAAGATATGAAAAGCTTTGCTTATGATTTTTCATTAGTAGAGACCACTGTTATGCTTTATTTGCTACTCAGCTTGACTTGGTGAATAAACTTTTATTTGCCTACCCAGTTGAATTCTCCATTTCATGCTTTCTGTTAGACTGAAGTATCTCTCTGGTCTGTATGTTCTCACATACTGTATCCTTATAGCAAAATGGTTTTAAAATTAAAATAAAACCTTTTTGGAAAAAAAAGTTTTGCTTATAAAGTGAGGAATTCCAATAGGCAAATTCTCAAAAAATGAAAGTCACCTCAAGGTACTTGGGGAAATAAGTTTACTTAGTGTGGGTTTGTGTCTGCAGGCGCTGAGAAAGAAAGAGCATGAGAGCTGTTAGGCTTTGGGTTCTTGCTTCTTAACAGCTAGGCTGAAACTTCAGCCCACTAGAGATGACGGGTTGTATTCCTTGACTCACCTGTGGGAGTGGAAAAAATACTGCTAAATAATGGCCTCCCCGTATCCAGGTACATACAAAGAGGACCTACAAAGAGACATGGTAGCTTTCCTTCAGTGACTCAGCAGGACGGAAAGCCATAGTCTGGAAGATATCTTAATTTCACGTTTACCTCTTGTAATGAAATTTTTTTATTTTGACCACCATGTGTTGGATCAGGTCCTCTTCATTAATGGATGTTTTTTGTTTTTTAAATTAGAGAAATTGTAGCTTTATAGAAAAATCAGGAAGAAAATAAAAGTTCCCATATACATACCCCGTCCCCCACCACACACAGTTTTCCCTATTACTCACACTTTGCATTAGTATGGTACTTTTATTATACCTGATGAAACAAAGTTATCATTATTATAATATTAATGTAGCCCCTAGTTTACATTAGGGTTTGCTGTTTGTGTTGTACAGTTCTGTGGTTTTTAAAATTTTTTATTATGGTAACTTATACAATCTAAAATTTCCCATTTTAACCACATTCAAATATACAATTCAGTGTGGTTAATTAAATTCACAGTGTTGTGCTACCATCACCACCATCCATTACCAAAACTTTTCCATCACCCCAAACAGAAACTACCAATTAAGCATTGTCTGTGCCCCCTCCTCAGCCGCTGATAACCCATCTTTGAATTTCTGACTCTATGAATTTGCTTGTTTTAATTATTTCATATAAGTGAGATCATATAATATTTGTGCTCTTTATTTTTAATACTTTGCCTAGTGTGGAATTTTGTTTTATGATAGATTGATTTATTACCATTTGTTTTATGCTATCCTGTATTCTGGCTTTCGATAGCTGTTTTCTCTTTTTTTCTCTTTTTATCTAAAGATGCAAACTTCAGATTTTATCAGAATGCGCCTACCAATAAGAGCACTTGAGGATCACTGTGGATTCTGAGTGTATGGCCTTCCTAATCACTGACATGTTTGGGGTTTTTTGGGGGGGTGTTGCCTTTCTAGAGTGTCCTGCCATACTTTGTAGCTACGAAACTGGCCAAAATCCGAAAGCCAACTTTGACTACGCCCTCTTCAGAAACATTTGTAAGGTCTGCTATTAAAACAGTCGGTTTGCTGCCCCGAACCAATGGATACCTCGTCCATTCTCTTATGGTATGTAGATTTTTAAGTCCCAGGTCAGCGCTCTGTGGTCTGGGTTTTCTTTCCCACTGAGTTACAAAATAGTTTGTAATATATTCACATGTATGCATTGTTTAGACATATGAACAAGACATAAGAAGAGTTTTATTTTAAACTGTGTACCCGAAAACTTAAAGATCTACCTATAAATAAAATAACGGTATAATAAAACATAAGATCCTATGCTTCAGTTTAGCCTAGATTGTAACCTGTGATTATTGTATCTCCCCTTTTTTTCTTCCCTTAGGTCTCAATATACTTATTCCTGCCTTCTTGGGTTTACTTTAAAGTGGTAACAGAGGTTGTAAAGTCCACACGGGATCGCTATCTGAAAAAGAAAAAGAAGAGCTAAGCCTGCTAGCCGCACTGAGGAATTTGGCCAGATGCAGCAGCCTACACATGTTCACTGCAAGGCACCTGCCCATCTCCTCCATCTCACGTTGTCATTTTATTAGCTACTAACATGACTAGGTGGTGTCAGAATTGGGAGGAAAACCAGATTTGCTTTTTAGAAGATCTTGCTGATATGTATTTGGGATACTACCTCAGGTTATTGTAAAGTTTAGTATAATTGGTCATATCAGATGAATATGGAATTAATATTAGCAAGAACAACTTAATAGGGAGGGACAAAGTTATAAAAATTCTCAGAATCATAGAGTCAGAAACCCAATGATTTTATCTGCAACAGAATACTAGCTAATGATCATTATCTTGTTGTCTTTTCTCTGAAACGTACTTTAAAAAGTAATAGTTTGCTTCTCTTTTTTGTTTTTAACACTGATGGAATGGAGATTAGTTGATTCACCTTATGGAAAGACACATTGGAATTTACACAGATCTCTCTAAAGTTTTCTAAAAGTATATTCCAGATTGTGTATTTACATGGAAGTATTCTTTCTCAAAGGTTGCTGGTGGCATAAAAATAATTTATGAAATATGGAGTTGTTTCTGACATGTGAAGCTCACTAAAATATGCTTTTCTCTAAGGTATCTTTCTTTTCAGTTTAAATGTGTCTGTCTATGATTTATGAAAATAAATGGACTAAAATGTACATTGAAATTGACATTCATCTACAGTGCCACTGAAACCCTGATCCAGGAAAGTGGCTTGCTGGAACCACCTGCCTTCTTTGTTTCTGCCCTGCACCAATAATGCTTACATATGTGAAAAGGCACTAACAGCTATAACGTATCATAGACTTGGCATTACACTTTTAAAATAGGTACCCTATAGGTACTGATACAATTAGTTTTAATAAAAGGTATTGGTTGAAAATATATTTCTTTGGTGCTTGAAATTAAGGCCATATAAATGGACTTACTTTTATCCTGCTACATAACTTTTATGGGGAAGTCGTCATTATTAAGTAATTCAAGACTATGAAATATTTAACCAGTAGATAGACTTTTACCTAAGCTGTGGTTCCCATGTTCATGAGTTTTCAGGATCAGTAAGTTTGCAGAAATAAAATAAAATTGCAAAATAAAATAAAATTGCATTTTAAAGATTGGGAGATTTAAAATGTTTCTAGCTTTTAATTTTGCCAACTTAGGACATAAAACAGAAACAGAAAAAAAGAAATTACCATCTGCTATCAGCATCATTATGTAAAAGAAAAGATATTTTAGCACCCAAAAAGTAGGAAGAACAATCTCAGAATAAAGGGTCGCCATTTTAAATTGAATAAATTTAGCTTCATGAAAGACGTTGCCTTTTTTCCCTCTGTTATTTTGGTGTAGAAATGGAGACACCACAGTGATCTTCAGCAGTATTTTGTCCACTTTCACACATTGGTTGGTGGATTGATTCTTGTAGTTATGGTGGTTGATTTGGGTGGAGAGAGGGTTGATAGGGGAGGGATTAGTTTTTGAGGGTACAAAGTACTTTGCTTTCTTTTAGCCAGTTAGGAAATATTTCTATTCTGGCTAGAAAACCCCTTCACAATTTCAGAACTTCTGAGCTATGGCTGTGAGTGCTTCAGCTTGACAAGTATCTCTTTGTATTTGACACCCAATGAGGAAGACAATGATGTGAAAATGTACATGTCCAGGCATATGAAAAAAAATTGTACCAAAAAGGAAACTAGTATACTTCAAATACTCATAATATTGAAGTATAATTTTTAGACTTTATGTTGACTTAGATTCATGTTTTGACATATGCTGGATAAGGTTTAAACCCAAAAAGAGTACAGTAGAAGATAGTATTGATTATATATGTAGAATTAGCTTATGTCACAACATAGAAAGCTGAATTTTAATTTTTTGTTTCATCTTTCAATGAAACAGCATGAGGAGAACAAGAGATGATAAGGTGAGTCCTACACACATGATGCATGCCGTTCTGATTTGCCTCTCTGCCAAGCTCTCATAGAATAGATAAATAAATACTACAGATGATTGTTCTAGTTTGCTAGCTGCTGGAATTCAATATACCAGAAATAGAACAGCTCTTAAAAGGGGGAATCTAATAAATTGCTAGTTTACAGTTCTAAGGCTGAGGAAATGTCCCAGTTAAAACAAGTCTATAGAAATGTCCAATCTGTGGCATCCAGGGAAAAGATACCTTGGTTCAAGAAGGCCAATGATGTTCAGCGTTTCACTCTCAGCTGGAAGGGCACGTGGCGGCATCTGAGGGCTTCCTCTCCCGGCCTCTTGTTTCATGCAGCTTCCCAGGAGGCATTTTCCTTCTTCATCTCCAGAAGCTGCTGGCTGGTGGACTCTGCTTCATGATTCTGTGGCGTTGTCCTTGTCTGCTCTCAGACTCTCCAAAGCTCCGCTGGCTGGTAGACTTTGTGGTTCTCTTGGCATCGTGACTCTGCCCGGCTCTGCTGTGGCTTTCTTATTGTTTTCAAAAGAGTCTCTTCAAAAATGTCTCCTCTTTTATAGGATTCCAGTAAACTAATCAAGACTGACGTAGAATGCGTGGAGACATGTCTCCATCTTATCAAGTTTAATAACCACAATTGAGTTCACACATCCCTGGAGATACCCTAATCAAGTTTCCAACCTATAGTACTGAATAGGGATTAGAAGAAACAGTTGCTCCCACAAAATTGATTAGGATTGAAACATGGCTTTTCTAGGGTACAATCCTTTCATATCGGCACATTCCACCCTCTCTGGACCCTAAAAAAGACGTTTTTCCCATATACAATATCAGAGAATTTTCGTTCCATAACAATATCAGAGAATCTTAAACCATTTTAGTAACATTACAAATACAAGATTAAAGGCAGTACGAAGTCTCATCAAAGTTAGTTACATGCATGGACTGATCTAAGGCAAGATTCTCTCTGCTGGCTCTGGCCCTGTAAAACTCAGAACAAGTTCATTGGTGCCAACATACAAAGGAGGGACAGTCATAGGATACGTATACCCATTTCCATTGGGAGGAAGGAACACAGGGGTCACAGGAGCCAAACAGTTTTGAAAACCTGCAGGGCAAACCATTAGATTTCAAAGTCTGAGTCATTTATCTTTGGGGCTTTAGAAAGCTGCAATTACACCCTTTACAAGGGCCTACACAGCAGCCTGCCTCTCTCTAAGTGCAACCTTGGGGGACATTGGGAAAACTACCTGTTTTCTCGGATCCACACTCTGCAAGCATCAAGGCTGTACCTAGGCTCTCTGCCATCTCTGGGGACACACTCAACCCCTCTGTGGTGGCAGCCAGGCTCTCCCCAAACCCCAAGGAATGTGCTCCACCCTCTCAAAGGCCTGGGGCGCATCACTCTTCCTCTGCAAGGAAGTGGAAGGCCCATCCTCTGCCTTTGGGGCAAACTCACCCTCTCCGCATGCTTGGGTGGGTCCGCTCTCCTGGCCCGAGGCTTTTTGACTTCAGACCCCAGCCTCCATGGTTTTGCCTCAAGTTATTTTTCCTCCAATGTGTCCCTTCTCTGTCCTTCAGTCGAGACTGACAGCAGTTCTCTTTTTACAAATCCCGCAACACTCTTGTTGGCTTTCTATGCAGTAGCGTCATCGTGCCCATCAGACATAAGGAGTTTCCACAAATCCTTCCTGGATAACTCCATGCCCCAATCCTGTCTTTCTCTGAAATGGCTGACTGTCTCCACATTTGCTTAAATCCTCATGTGGGGCACTATTCTCTGGGGTCTCCCTTTCTGGAAGCCCAGAATTTTCCAGAACATCAGTTTCTGGTTTCTTTGTACCCAAGAGTTCAGTTCTCAGCTTATCTCTTTCCTATCACATTTCACCATAAGCTACAAGGAGAAACCAGACTCTGCTTTCCACATTTAATTTGGAAATTTCTACAAGGCCCTATGAGAAGTATCTTTAGAGTCCACACTTCTACTAACAATCTCTTCAAAGCATTCCAGGCCTTCTCTATCAAGCTTCTCACAACTCCTCCAAAATCTTCCCCTTATCCATTTAAAAAGCTGTTCCAACATGTTTGTTATTTGCAAACTGCAGCAGCATTCCGCTCCTCTGGAATCAAAATCTGTTCTAGTTTGCTAGTTGCCGGAATGCAATATAGCAGAAATGGAATGGCTTTTAAAATGAGGAATTTAATAAGTTGCTAGTTAACAGTTCTAAGGCTAAGGAAATGACCCAATGAAACAAGTCTGTAGCATCTAGGGAATCTATGGCATCCAGGGAAAAGATACCTTGGTTCAAGAAGGCCGATGACGTTCAGCATTTCTCTCTCAACTGGAAGGGCACGTGGCGGCATCTGAGGGCTTCCTCTCCTGGCCTGTTGTTTCATGAAGCTCCCCAGGAGGCATTTTCCTTCTTCATCTCCAAAAGCTGCTAGCTGGTGGACTCTGCTTCATGGTTCTGTGGTGTTGACCTTCTCTGCTTTCTCAGAATCTCCAAAGCTCACTGGCTGGTGGACTTTGTGGTTCTCTCGGCTTCATGGCTCTGCTCGGCTCTGCTGTGGCTTTCTTGTCATTTTCAAAAGATTCTCTTCGAAAATGTCTCCTCTTTAAATATAAAAAAAAATTAATTAAAAAATAAAAATAACATGGATATGGAAAAAAAAGTCCCCTCTTTTATAGGATCCCAGTAAACCAATCAAGACTGATGTAGAATGGATGGAGACACATCTCCATCTAATCAAGTTTAATAACCACAATTGATTGAGTCACATGTCCCTGGAGATATCCTAATCAAGTTTCCAACCTATAGTACTGAATAGGGATTAGAAGAAACCG
Organism: Myrmecophaga tridactyla; assembly: GCA_004026745.1. Taxonomy (NCBI): domain Eukaryota; kingdom Metazoa; phylum Chordata; class Mammalia; order Pilosa; family Myrmecophagidae; genus Myrmecophaga; species Myrmecophaga tridactyla. The sequence continues at coordinate 28,787 of PVIY010013245.1, read as the reverse complement.
TTCCTCCCACAAGATTGATTAGGAGTAAAACATGGCTTTTCTAGGGTACATAAATCTTTTCAAACTGGCACAATGATATTACTGGTTTTTGTTTCCTCAAATGTGATTCTGACTTAAAGAGGTAAATTCTGAGTTCTCATTTGATATTTATTACATCAAAATACAATAGAACTGAATTGTATGTGGCATGAACATTGATGTAAAAGCCAATGCAAATGGTGCTGATTCGGTGTGGAAGATGAGTGAAAAAGCTGTTTTACACCAAGGATTACCTGAAATTTAGTTGGTCTTGCATTCTGCTCCTTTACTCTATAGTTTGCCAGTCAAAACAAATTCTCAAACCCTTTTTAGAAAATAGTTTAAAAACAAATTTAGTAGAAAAAAAATTTAGGGAATCACTACTTTGACATTCTAATTTTTTAGATTAGCATATTTATGTCATTCATTTCATGAGGCAGAGCAAATAAGGACAGAATTTACATTTTCTTGTGGAAATGTAATTCTGTTGAGATTTATATGGAGAAATCTAGAAATATTGTTCTTGCAATAACTAACAGCACAAAATTAGATTAAAACGTTTTTAGTGATGAATATCCTATTACAATGTTATCCACTCACGTTTTGTTTGCATCATTGAAAAGCAAGCAAAATGGATAATCGAAATGATAATCCTAAAAAAAATAAGGCAGGCTTGTTTTCCATATTAAAAAAATGTTTCCAGACACACTGCTGGAAACATTTGTGCATTGTTTGAGTGTGCCCATATGCCAGTTACGCTTCTGAGCCCTGGGGAAACAACAGTGAACAAAGCAAACAAATCAGAGCTGGGGTGGGGGGCAGTTGGGGTGGCAAAGGAGGAAGATAGTTAATAAAAGAAGTAATATATAAGTGCCAGTAAGTGCTATGGGGAAAAAAATGAAGCAGGGTAAGAAAGATGATGAGTGAATTGATGTATGTTGAAAGTGGGAGAACAACAATTTTAAAAAAGGTGTTTATGCTGGTTTGATTCGGTTGTGTACCCCAGAAAAAGCCAAGTTCTTTAATCCTCATTCAGTATTGCTGAGTGGGGTCTTTTTTATATTTTCCATGGAGATGTGATCCACCCAATTGTGGGTAGTAACTTTTAGTTAGATGGTTTCAATGGAGATGTGTCTCTACCCATCCAAGGTGGAGTTGCTTACTGGAGCCCTTTAAGAGGAACCATTTTGGAAAAAGCAGCCAACAGAGGCCAGACAGTCAGAGAACTTTAGAGACGGGGAAGGAAGGCGCCCCCGGGGAAAGCCTTTTGAGATGAGAAGAGAAAGCTAGCAGACATCGCCATGTGCCTTTCCAGCTGACAGAGGTGTTCTGGACCCATCAGCCTTTCTTAAATCAATGTATCTTTCCTTCGATGCCTTAGTTTGGACATTTTCATGTCTTTAGAACTGTAAACTTGCAGCTTAATAAATCCCCCTTTTTAAAAGCTGTTCCATTTCTGGTATATTTCATCCTGGCAGCTTACAAACTAAAACAGTTTTCAAGGTGGGCCTTAGTGAGAAGTGATGTTTAAACAGTCTTGAGGAGTGACCTGTTAGTTATCTAGGGGAAGGGCATTTGAAGCAGAGAGGCCTGCTAGTGCAAAGAGCCTACGGAGAAAGCATACCTGGCATGTCCCAGAACAACATGGAATGGAGTCCAGTGTGCCATACATATTAGAGCGCATGCTACGTGATACTCATTTCCCGAGGATGCATGTTTCAGGGATCTTTAGTTTAATGAGGTCTTTCTAGTATTAAGTAACCTTTGCATTCTTGCCCATATTGCATTATCTTTATACACAGCTGAATTCAGTTTGCTAGTATTTTGAATTTTTGCATCTCTGTTGATGAAACTGGCCTACAGTCTTTCTCATACTTGCTTTATCCGATTTTTGAATCAACATTATAACTTCACTGAGAGTTGAAGAATACTGCCTTATTTTACTTGTTTATGGAAGTTTTTAAAGACTGGAATGATCTGTTCCTTGAAAGATTGGAAAACCATTCTACCCAAGTATTGATTTGTGGGAAGGTCTTTAACTACTAATGCATTTATTTCCTTGGTAATTAAACTACTCAAGATTTCTAATTTTCCTTGAGTCAATTTTGAAAGAAAGAAAAAAAAACTAGGGATTTGCCCATTATATTTTTTCAAATTCATTAGTAAGCATAAAGTATCTCAAAACATTTTCTTATTTTTTAAGCCTCTGTTTGATATGTACTCATAGTTCCTTTCCTAATATTATTTATCTTCTCTTTTTTTCTTTTAACATTTTGCCAGAAGTTTGTCTATTTTATTAGTTTTTTCAAAGAGCCAACTTTCAGTTTTGTTGTCCTTCTCTCTTTGTTTTTCTTTTGTTTTCTTATTTTGGGGAAGGAAGGAGAGAAGAAAGACAAGAGAAAGAGAGAGGAAAAGAGAAGGCAGGAGGGAGAGAAGAAGGGGGAAGGAGGGAGGGTAATTTGTGCAGGAGCACACCACATTCCCCATCTGTCCTCAAAATCTTCATCCAGATCATATTAGAGCAAAATATCAGAGGAAGTTGCATTGGATTTGTCTGAGCTGATCACTTTTTAGCCTATTATTCAGAGCAATTCATTCGGCTAGCCTGAGCCTTGACATTGTCATCTTTGCCAGAGTCATAGTATTGAGATTATACAATATCTATCCTTTTGTGTCTGGCTTATTTCCCTGAGGGTTACATTCTCAAGGCTCATCCACATTGTCATATGCTTTGGAATGTCATTTTGTCTAACTGCTGTATGCTATTCCAGTGTATGTATATACCACATTTTTAAAATTCATTCGTTTATTGATGGGCACTTGGATTGCTTCCATCTTTTAGCAATTGTGAATAGTGCTGCTATGAACGTTAGTGTGCAAATCTCTGTTTGTGTTGCTTCTTTCAGCTCTTCCGGGTATATGCCAAGTAGGGATATTGTTGGGTTTTTGAGGAACCGCCTAACTATCTTCCATTGTGGCTGTAACATTATGCAGTCCCACCAGCAGTGAATAAATGTTCCAGTTTCTCTACATCCTCTCCAGTATTTAGTTTTCTGTTTGTTTAATGACAGCCATTCTTACAGGTGTAAGGTGATATCTCATCGTAGTTTTAATTTGCATTTCCCTAATGGCTAAAGAAGATGAACAACACTTCATGTGCTTTTTACCCATTTATATATATTCTTCAGAAAAATGTCTATTCATATCTTTTGCTCATTTTATAATTGGGTTGTTTATTCTTTTGTTAAATTGTGTATTTTCTTTATGTACTCAGGATATCAAACTTTTATGTGATGTATGGTTTCCAAATATTTTTTCTCATTGGGTTGCCTGTCTCTTCACCATTTTGTCAAATCCTTTGAGGCACAGAAGTGTTCGATTCTAAGGAGCTCCCATTTATCTATTTTTTCTTTTGTTTCTTTATGCTTTAGGTATAAAGTTCAGGAAGCTACCTCCTATTACTAGGTCTTGAAGCTGTTTCCCTATGTCTTCTTCCAGGAGTTATAATACCGGCTCTTATATTTAGGTCTTTAATCCATTTTGGGTTAATTTTTGTATAAAGGTGTAAGATATGGGTACTCTTTTATTCTTTTGACTATTGATATCCAGTTTTCCCAAGCCCATTTATTGAAAAGACTATTCTCTCCCAATTCAGTAAATTTAGGAGCCTTGTCAAAGATCAATTAACCATAAATTTGGTCGTCAATCTCCACACTCTTGATTTGGTTCCATTGATCAATATTTCTATCTTTGTGCAAATACCATGCTGTTTTAATGACTGTGGCTTTGTAGTAAGCTTTAAAATTGTGAGGTGTTAATTCTCCCACTTTGCTCTTCTTCTTTAGAATATCTTTAGCTATTTGAGGTTTCTTTCCCTTCCACATGAATTTGATAACTAGCTTTTCCAAGTCTTCAAAAGAGGTTGTTGGAATTTTAATTGGTATTTCATCAAAACTATAGATCAATTTTGGCAGGATTGACATCTTAACAACATTCAACCTTCCTATCCATGAGCACGGAATATCTTTCCATTGATTTATATCCTCTTTAATTTCTTTAAACAGTATTTTGTAGTTTTCTGTGTACAGGTCCTTTACTTCCCTGGTTAAGCTTATTCCTAAATACTTCATTCTTTTAATGGCTATTTTGAATGGAATTTTTTCCTTAATTGTCTCCATATTTAAGTCATTATTTGTATATGCAAACATTTCTGATTTTTGTACATTTATCTTGTGTCTCACCTCTATACTAAATTTATTAACTCAAGTAGCTCTGTTGTGGATTTCTCAGGATTTTCCAAATGTAGGATCATATCATCTGCAAATAATGAAAGTTTTATTTCTTCCTTGCCTGTTTAGATGCTTTTAGTTCTTTCTCTTGCCTAATTGGGCTAGCTAGGACTTCTAGTACAATGTTGAATAATAGTGGTGACAATAGGCATCCTTGTCTCATTCCCAATCTTCAGGGGAATGCTTTCAGTCTTTCACCATTGAAAATGATACTGGCTATGGGTTTTTCATATATGCCTTTTATGATGTAGAGGATATTTCCTATGCTTCCTGCCTTTTGTAGTGTTTTTACTATAAAAGAATGCTGAATTTTGTCAAATGCTTTTTCAGCATCAGTCAATATACTCATATGATTTTTCCTGTTGAATTTATTAATATGCTGTATTAATTAATTAAAATTAATATTATATTAATATTATTTTGAACCACCCTTGCATTCCTGGTATAAATCCCACTTGGTCATGATGTATAATTCTTTTAATGTATCATTGAATTGGATTTGCTAGAATTTTATTGAGAATTTTTGCATCTATGTTCATTAGGGAAATTGGTCTCTAATTTTCCTTTCTTGTAATGGCTCTGTCTGGTTTGGGTATTAAAGTGATATTAGCTTCATGAAATGAGTTAAGTAAGATCCTTTTTCCTCAGTTTTTAAAAAAAATTCGAGAAGAATTGGTGTTAATTCTTTTTGGAGTGTTTCCCCTGTGAAGCCATCCTGGACTTTTCTTTGTAGGAATATTTTTAATAACTAATTGAATCTCTTCATATATGGAAAATGATAAAGCAATTGTGGCAAAATAGTAACATTTGGAGAATCTAGAGGAAGGGTATATGGGAATTCTTTTTACTGTTATTACACATTTTCTGTAAATCTAAAAATTATTTCAAAACAAAAAGTAAGCAATTACTGACTTCTAATTAGCTGCATTGGGGTCAGAGAACACTGTGACTGTGATATAGCTTGGCCAAATTATCAACTGTTCTGCTCCAGTTTTGCCATTTGAAAAAAAATGGTAATAATAAATAAGCACCTCTCGCATAGATTATTGTGAGCATAACTTAATATATTTAAATTATTCGAAACCCCTCCAGGCACAAGGTAAATATGTATATAGAAGTTGTAGTGGGCTGAATAATAACCCCCAAAGATAACAGATCCTAATCCCTAGAACCATAAATGTTACCCTATATGGAAAAAGGGTCTTTGCCAAGGTAATAAATTAAGAATTTTGAGATGGGGAGATTATCCTGGATTGTCTGGGTAGACCGTAAATGCAGTTATAAGTGTCCAGTAAGAGGGTCAGAGAGAGATTAAGCATAGAAGAGGAAGAGGCAGTGTGACTACGGAAGCAGATATTGGAGTGATGCAGCCACACGCCACGGAATGCTGGCAGTCACAAGAAGCTGGAAGAGAAGAACAGTTTCCTCTAGAGCCTCCAGAGGCCCTGCTGACACCTTTCAGACTTCTCAAATAAATTTGTTGTTTTCAGCCATACATTTGGAAAGTTTGCTATAGCAGCATTAGGAAACTAATGCATGTAAAACGCTTTTTATTATTACCTATTCTCAGAAATTTTTGAGCCTTGTTTTATGTCCTAGTATAGCCAATTTAGAAAACATTGTATATGTGTGTTAGAAGGATATTTATTTTCTAAATGCTTTCTGTATGTATCCACTTCTTTGTTGTTGGTATTTGGTGGGGGGAAGGGATTGTGCAAATGATATTAATTCATCCCCTAAAACTAAGTAAAGTTAGGTAGTGGCCGTGAATTCCCAGGGGACACTTTTTCCCTCTAATCTGAGTTAAGGCCAAGACAGATATGTTTTGTTTTGTTTTGTTTTTTACATGGCAGGCACCAGGAAGCGAACATAGGTCTCCGGCATGGCAGGCAAGAACTCTGCCACTAAGCCATTGTGGCCTGCCTGCAGATATGTTTTTTACTGTTTGCCTCTGTGAGATTTCTTTTCCTGGTTCATCCTTTCTCTGAGCACGTAACCCTTCCTGGTTCTTAGTTTTATAGCTTTATGCATGTTTCTGATACAATTTGCCTGCAAGGGCTTTGTCTTCCACCCATCCCACACCATCTGTGCCCAGTTCTGAGAATATCCAAGCGATTAGTCCAACCAGGAGCAATGTGTATGTCATCTTACTCTTTCCTCTGGACTCATGTCCCCACGTTAATCCTGGTCTCAGAGGAGATCTCTTTCACACAGTTTCATTCATTTATCGTAAAGGGTATGTGCTGATTTGAAAGGATTAGTAGCTAGAAAAGTCACGTTTTAATCCTGATCCAATCTTGTGGAGCATTTCTTTAAACCCTATTCAATACTGTATGTTGGAAACTTGATTAAATTATCTCCACAGAGATGACACACATAATTATGGGTATTAACCTTTGAATAGAGGGAGATGTGACTCCATCCATTCCAAATGGGTCTTGATTAGTTTACTGGAATCTTTTAAAAGAGGAAACATTCTGGAGAGAGTCCCTCTTTTTGAGAGCGACACAGCCACAAGAGGAGAGAGCCATGGCAGAGCCTTGAGACTTACAGAACCCACACTGCCAAGACCTTTGGAGATGAAGAAGGAATGCATCCCTGGGGAAGCTTCATGAAACAAGAGGCCTGGAGAGAAAGCTAGCAGACGTTACCGTGTTCACCATGTGCCTTTCCAGTTGGGAGAGAAACCCTGAACTTCATCAGCCTTTCTTGAGTGAAGGTAACCTCTTGTTGGTGCCGTAATTTGGACATTTTTATAAACTTGCTTTAATTGGGATATTTTCTTGGCCTTAGAACTGTAAATTAGCAACTTAATAAATTTCCCTTTTAAAAGTCATTCCATTTTCTGGTATTTCGCATTCCAGCAGCTGGCAAACTAGGACAGGATATTTTATATTTTATCTTACTTGTAGGTATCTTGCATCAGAAGACCTTCAGGATCTCCAGTCTGCCTCATTTCCAGAATCAGAGTTCTACATGCTTTTGATATATCAGATCAGATTCTCCTACTTAATGAACCAGCAATTAGTTCATAACTACAAAGCCAACTGTTCTGCCCCTGGAAGGACCAGTGATGTAAGACGTCGAAGAAGCTTTTCAGACTCACCTTATAACTGTGTTTTCAGCCCAGCCAGTGGTACTAGAAATCTTCTGAAAGATATAAGGCCACCTTTAAAAATCCTCAATATGGAGTGTTATTCCATATGTAGGAATATTTTGGGCTTACAGTGTTTTTCATACACCCATCCTGGTGGTGCTGTTGGCTGCGCTGAACAAGTGGACAGCTTGGTAGTGGTTGTGCTACCAAGCACCACACAACTGTGGAAAAGCTGTGAATGACATCTCAGTTGAACATTCTGTTTGGCAGCCATGCTGTCTTTGTCTTTTTTCCTGGTGAAGGACAACCTAGGCAGATCGATTTCATTTTCATGCTTCCCTAATGAATTTGATTCTAGAAAATGGATAATTACGCCTAAGGCATGGGAGGAAATGGTCCAATAGACATTAACTTAATAAATTGCAGTGTTTTAAAATTTATCCAGTAAAAGCCTTTGTTGACTATTTGGTGACCTAACCATTCAAAAGAAAATCAACTTCTGCCTAAGGTACACTAAAAGAGACAGACAACAATGCAAAATAACACTCTATGAAATGGAAATAAGGAAGGGAGAATGAACATTTAATCGTGTGCTTCATGCCATATGTAAATTAATATTTAATGCTTATTATGCCTCTCAAGGCCTGCATGATCTGGCTCTTTTCTACCTCATTTGAAAAAACCCTTTCCCTCTATTCCTGAACTCCACTTCTTCCAGATCTGAACCCTTTGCAGCGTGACTTTATAACGACTCCAATTAAGAGATGGAGTTTACTTCCCCACTTCTCAAGTCTGGACTGGTTTGCTTGGGCCAATAAGTAAAGTAGAAGTGATGTAGAGCCAAGCCAAGGCCTCAAGAGGTCTCCTGTGTTCATCCTCTTTTCTCTCTTCTGGACCCCTGCCAACACGATTAGACCGTGTCTGGAGAGCTTTCTTATGGAGAGACTGTGGAGTTGTGGCTGGTCTAGACCAGTCGGTCCCCAGATCAGCAGAATTCCAAGCAAGGACTCAACATACACTGGGGATGTTATCCCACTAGGTTAGGTCCCCCAGAATAAGCCTTATAGGAAATATGTCTGCTAATATTTGGTTATTTTTAAAATGTCTACCTCCTGCTAGACCATAGCTTTCGTGAAGGCAGGAACCAGCTCTGTCTTTATTACTTCTTGTCCCTAGCCTCTGGCCTTGTGCTGGCTACAATCGATACTCAGAGTGTGTTGATTAAATTAATAAATCAATGACTATGTGTGAATAGAGACTTAGAGAAACACTAAGTCTCAGAGGGCTTAAGTAACTTGTCTCAAGCTACCCACCAGAGAAGCTGTGGGGCCAAGATTTCAACTAGTTGGCCTGACATACAATTCACGCCTTTGGAATACCGGAGTTCTCATGGCTCTGAGATCCCATGGTGGCGTCTGAGGGCTTATCATCGCTGCCCCTCACACCCACTAAAAGAAACATGTTTGTAAGGTTTTTTTCTTAGTACCCACTCCATAAAAATCGGCTGGTAGCCACATGGTGTTTTGTTTTGGCTTAAGGACTTTGTGCCACTAAAGAGGAATCTGCTAAGCCATTTCAACAAAGCCATCAAGAATGATTTATAACTCAGGTATGCTGAATTATGTCACCAACCCTGTGATTTCAACTTACATCAAGTTTGCTTTTGAAGTCACTAAAAGAAACTAGTTATGTGGTTCCAGGAATTAGCTCCATATATCACTCCAGGAATAGTGTCGTCCTTCCTAATTTGGAAATGTAGTCTGCCATTTATTTGCAGAGAAGTGGCACAGTGGAATCATGTGGCATTATGCTTCAGTTTTCTCCTTTGAGAAAATGTAACTAACAGTAATAGTATCTACCTATAAGGTTCTGAAAATTAGGTAAGTGTATGCATGTAAAGTGAGTAGAGTAGTACTTAGCACACAAGAATCTCTCAAATATTATTTGCTATTACTTAGAAATAAGTCCCATGTAAATGTTGCCTACTTGTTGGAAGGGGCAATGTGAATGCTAGATATTTTTAAACCTTTACATACTCCCAATTCTCCATAAAGCCTATGCAGTTTATAGCCTCTAGTGGTCTCTCCTGTCCCCAGATTTCTGTCTGCTATCCACAATTTAACATCTGATTACATTACTCTTTAATTATACCTTACATAGTTTACCCTATGGCTCACCTGAAGATTTAGGTTCAGTCTCCTTGTTAATTCAGAACTAGCTCCTTAATTCAGAAGATGTTACTTTTTATCTTCTGAAGCATCTATAATCCTAGCTAGCATTGGGCAGGAGTTCCTGTCTGGAGTCTGGGGGAACATTCTCTACCCATCACTGTTGATTAAATTTGGCTAAGACTTGAAAGCCTCCAATGCAAACATGCTGCAGAATTGGCAGTGTTCCTTTCCACCCTCCTCCCTCAAACTGGGAAGTGCTAAGCCTTTGGCAGAGTGACATGGTTTGGGAATTTCTCTATGAGACACCTTCACTGAGAGCTATTAGTATGATGAGCCATTATTTTCCTTGGATTGGGTTTTCTCGGGAAGATAGCAGCAGGTCTCCACATGTTTGAAACAGGAAACATTTGGCAAGAGTCCAGTGTGAAAATCAGCAACTGAAAATAGGCTGCAGTATGTAGCTCACTCCAATCACTTCTAAAAGCTACCATTGCATATAGTATCTCCCATCTAGGGGATGAGAAACTGTTGAGTGGAAATTAATCACCTACAGAAATCAGGCAGCTAGAAAGGATAGAAAGAACTCTTGCAGGTCTTGCCAAATGAGACAAGCCATTGTTAAAAATTCAAGTTGCTGGGCCCAGTACCAGACCTACCAACTCTGAATCTTGATTGAGGTTGGCTGTGTGTGTGTGTGTGTGTGTGTTCTTCATTTTTTATAAGCATACTTAGTGATTCTGATGCAGATGGTCATCTAACCAGATCTTGAGGAATGCTGGTTTTGGAGTGGAGGCAAAGCAACCAAGCAAGTGAAATCTACCAGGACTTTAGGAGAGTTGTCTGAGGTGAGGAGACACAAGAGGAAGCAGCACAGGAGTGAACGGCAAGGAACAGCAAGAGCCTGAACAGGTGGCAAACCAATTACTTACAGCTTAAGGCCAACCCTAGTCCAGCTACTTGTTAGCCATTGCTCCCAATCCCTGACATCACTATCACACTGTTACAGTCAGGATGCAAGTAGGAGACAGAAACTACATTGTAAATTTGAACAGAAGAAAAGAATTAACTATAGTAGGAGGATGCTTACAAGGGGGAACGGAGAACTCTGAAAATGCAGGAATAGCAGATTTAGGGAATAGCCTCTACCTCTAGATCAAAGCAGAGCACCAAGAATTGAAAAAATCTGGAAGAGTTCCTACCCAAAGATTTAGATATCTGGCCATAGCTCACTAAATGGCAGAGAAATGTGTTAAGGTGCTATGGCAGGGGAAGAACTTGCTGCGGTGTCTGGGAAGTTGTCCCTGGAAAGTTGTCATAATGGTGGAACTCACTGGGAAGTTGCCCTCCATGGTGCTGGGGGATATTGCCCCCAAGGAGGTGCCAAACACTACTGGCCACCATGCACTTTAGAGCCAGCTGAGAGGAGCCCCTTCTACCTCCACTGTCCTTCCAAGAATCTCTGCTGAGGAAGCTCAACATTAGGGCAGCTGGCAAGAGAGGAATATTGCAGTATCTCAGACAGGGAACTAAAGGGTGGATTTGGAACTGAGAGTTAATGGGTTGATAACTGGCACAGCCCTCTCCTTTAGCTCCTCAATTTCCATGTGCACTCTTGTGTACACATTTGAACACAACTCTGTTTCCACCTAACAAGATATAGTTATCCTTAATAAAAGTGAAGACGTTCTTATCCTTTCCCCATCAAATGAGGTTCTAGTTGTCATTTATGCATCACTGAGTATGTTAATGAGTAATTCTATCACAATCCCATTGAATATTCTGACCTAAAAACTAAATTGTAGAGAGAGACAGGGCAAGATGACAACATAGGAAGGTGTGGAAATTCAGTTAGTCCACTAGAGCACCTAGTAAATACCCAGGAATTGTATGGAACAATTGTTTGGGGGATGTCTGAACCTGGACACACATCATACACCAGGCTGGAATGGGTGGAAGGGCTGGGTTCATGGCATGGAACTTTGAGTAAAGCTCCTGAACTGCAGAGGCTGGTGCCCCTTCCCCTCTGGCACAGCAGGCTGTGGGAGATACCTCGCCATGGGAAAAAGAAGCAGACTCTACTAGGAGCAAGGAAAAGTAGCTCAACCAAGCTCCAATAGAAGTTTTAAATAACAAATTTGGATTGCTGAATACAAGTTCCGAGCTCAGACAAACCCAGAGAAAGCAGGAAAATAACCCTGAAGTCTCTCCTGGCAGAATGGTGAAGGGTCTGACAAAAGGGAAAAACAAAAAACAAACAAAGAAAATTGGAGTCTCTCTCTCTCTCTCTCTCTCTCTCTCTCTCTCTCTCTCTCTCTCTCTCTCTCTCTCTCTCTCTCTCTCTCTCAGTATTCTAAGTAGTTCATTAGAGAAAGCCTCAAGCATTGTCAATTGTCACCACTAACCCAGGCAAGGGCAGAATTAGGATAAGTCTGAGAGGATTCTGGCAAGATGGTGGCTTAGTGAGGTGTGGAATTTAGTTAGTCCTCCAGAGCAGCTAGTAAATATCCAGGAACAGTACAGAACAACTGCTGGGGCCACATCAGTGACAGGACACCAGTGTACACCAGTCTGGGCAAGCTGGACCGGCTGAGACCCCATAGCACTGTAAGTCTACCAAGACGTGGAGGCACAAGAACCAGCACAGCAGGCTGGTCCCCAGGGGAAAAGGAAACAGACTTTATTAGCAGCAAAGGTTTATCTCAGCAAAGCTCCAATGTTGGAATTAATTAACAAATTCTGACTATGAAAATAACCCCCCAGCTCAGAAAAACCTGGAAGGAGAGATAAAAGTACTAGGAGTACCTTTACTAGGAATTTTTGCCCCAGTAGAGAAGGGGCAGGGCTGATGGGGGGGGAAAAAGAGGCTTTTTGAGTTGGATGGCATGAAATACTCTTTGAGCTGGACCTAAGAAAGGGGGGCCTGGAGATACATAGAGCCAGCTTAAGTTCTTGATTGACAAAACCCGAGGAGCAGGGGGTACTGCTCTGAGAAGAATCTTTTTCTTTTTTTCTTTTTCTTTGGCTTTGTCTCTACTACTTAGCAGCTCACTAGGTAGAACTGCAAGGCTTCTCAGTCTCCGGTACTGCATCAGGCAACGGTGGAATTAACTTATCTGAGAGACAAACCAACTAGTCAGGTGAAATTGCTAAAGGCTGTACTTTCCCCAGAGAAAGGTGGGGCCCAGCTCAAGTGGAATCCTTCCCTCAAGGAATTATGGTCACAGGGACTTGAAAACCGAAACAGTGCCAACCTACAAGATCACCTCTGTTGCAGCCACGCCCCCAGCAGGGAGAGTCTGCTGAAGTTAAAGGGACCGCTTTATGCTGTTGGGACCCTCAGGCAGGCAAGCACCACCTGCCGGGCAGGATAGGAAAAGCACAGAGTCCAGAGGCTTCATAGGAAAGTCTGTCAACCTGCTGGGTCTCACCCTCAGGGAAAACTGACGCAGGTGACTTTTTCCTCCTTAGAGGAAGCCAGTCTGGTCTGGGAAAACCTGACTTGGGTCTGTAATATTTGACCCTCCTCAAAAAAAAAAAAAAAAAAAAAAA